>JAQJVL010005383.1:0-35759 GCA_035578905.1 Stictocephala bisonia | reverse complement strand
CTCGTGTAAATGTAGATTCGTCTGTCCACAAGATTGTTTTAAGAAAATCTGCATTATCGTGCTGTAAAACCCATTGACAAAATTGACGTCTCAGAGGAGGGTCTCTTGGTTCAATTGTCTGGACACCAGTAAAGTGGTATGGGTGTATTTGATTTTAACGCAAGAGTCTCGACACAAACGATTGGCTTACTTCAGTAGCAATTCTTCTTGTACTTGTTCTTGGATCCCTTTCGACTTGGGCAAGTACAGCTTCCTCTAACCCAACATCTTGTATGATGTTACCAACGGAGCGGTCATGGACAGGAAATCTACCAGTTTCTCACAAACAATTATGAACCCTTACAAATGATCTTACATCAGGAATTCTTTTCTCTGGAAATCGACGAATGTATTCTCTACGACTTTCAGCTGCATTGCCAGAACACAACACGTACACAAAATGTATATCACCATATTCTACATTAGAAAAACGGATTCATACTTCACAACAAACGTTTAACGCAATGCCACAATAGAACAAATGCTAATACCCTCACTAATTTTAAACTAATTATGCTTAAGTATAAAAATAAAAGTAAGAATAAATATTTTCAAATGGTCCAAAGAAGATGATTTGTGTTTTCATAGACTAATATGTGTAACTATTGTTCAGAATAGGGTAATATTTACAACAGCTGATTCCAGGTAGAGAATAATAATAAAAGTGAAACATTGGATTTCAAATAATAGTCCAATCAGCTGATTATGGAAGTTACATATAAAACAAAAAACAGGCACAGGTTGAATTTGGTAGTTAAGTGCAACCGATTAAACCATGTTTTATGAAATATTTTAGATGTTATTTATGGTTTCATGATATTCAACCTAATTAAATTATACATCTATTCCAAGCTTATTAGTGAGAAAAGTTTTCTACTTAACTTTACATTAAATTAGACTACATTTATGTGCTGATATGGCGTCTTAAACAATTGGAGAAAAAGACATGTTGCATATTTGTTTAATAAACTTCCTCTAGGAAATCTAGTTTTTATTTACGTTTGCTTGCAAAATAATTGACATTTATAGAAAATTTAACGATCTTTTCAATGGTATTAATAAGAATCTGGTAGGTGTTTTGGTTTTGTTTTTATAGCTCAATCTGTGAGTTAATGTCAAGTAATTTTAAAAACACACAATATGAGCCCTTACAGCCAAACGGTTGAGAATCGGACACAGGTTAATATGAACTTTTTTGTTCCTTTTTGTGAGTACAACAAACAGGTAAATTTAATGGTGTCAGTAGAGACTCACCCTGTATATATATATTTTTAAATGATTCTAAATTAACTAAACTAAACAACACCTTTTTTACAACACATTTTTTGTAACTTGATTTGCTAAATAAAATGGGCTTGTGCCTGCTTTTTATTCATTGAGTGAAGAACCGATAACCGGCTGTTACCTTAGTTGAGGATTCGAACCTTGGACTAAGGTAACCCTCTGCAGTGCAAAGTCTTAACTGAGCCACCACGCTAGCAAACATTTGGTGGTGCTGCAATTAATAAAAGGTTGTTATTAAAAAGAACTGTTAGTCTTTTTATAGCAAAAGTTTGTTGAATATAATGAATGACACTTTATTATGATTGTTTGGTTATGCCAGCAATGTATCTGAACATGAAAGTCCTTACTAACTAGTCTGTAACAGAACACCATTCAGGTCCTTATCACATTGAGGAGTATTTATTTATATAACATTGCAGTAAAAAACTAAAAATAATTAGAAATAATATCAAATAAAAACAAACTTTTATAATTGTGTCATTTAAATATTGAATGACTCACCTAATTTTTTTTCCGCCCACTAGCCATGACACCAACCAGTTGAGAACTCCCAAGCGTCCAAAACTGTCTTGAGTCCCAAACATATAACATTTGAGAAATAGGGCTTAACTGGCAGAATGTAAGTTAGTCACATTATCAAGAATTATTTGCTGCTTTCAGCATCCTTAGAAACCATCCATTGTGGTTGTCAAAAGATATATGATGTGAATTATGTTTGCAATACTAGCTCATCTGTCCACTGGATCACTCACTCCAAAGTATGAGCAAACAAATGGATCTCTTGAGGGAAAGGTGTAGTCTGTGACTCTTTACCCAATAGCCTCAATTCAACTAGCGTTGCCATGAAGCATTCTATAAAAAAAATATTAGCATGTCAGTCACAGCTCGACGAGCTAATAAGGTTGATAAACTTGTCGCTTCCACCAAGTAAACATTTATATATCTATATATAAATGTACAACTATATATCTATACGAGGAAACTGATTGTGCAGGTAACATACTAGAGAAAGAGAAGTTCCCAACCTAGAAGGTGTTACACCTCCAAAATAAATGTACACCAATATCACATGCAGAGAATCACACTGTTCTTCTGCCAGTCTTATCTTTTCCTCCTGATGGTGCCTATCTGCTATGAAACTGTCCCCAAATATCTTTTTAAAACATGTCTCAGGAAAAACATCATAACAAATTAAACGTACATATTAATTAGATTTTCACAATAACTTATTCAATAAAAATAAACCTTACCTTGTAATACAAAATATGACACAATTAAGTTATAGTGCTATGCATGTTTTACCAAATGACAATATGTACTCCGTATACAACTACAGTGTTTCATGGCCGTATATTTTGTGGGTCAATATACTGTAAGGATCCTAACTAATCTGAAAATAACTAATGCTACATGAATAATTGAAGACATGTGCCTGATCTGCAAGTTTCAACATACATTTAATGTCTATATATATCAATCAAACTAGGAGCCTCCACTATACATTTTGCATACAGCTTATTAAGAATAATTAAGGTAGAATAACTTAAAATTGAATTTTGGTGTCAAATGAGTAGAGGGAAGCCTATTGCCACATGACCTTTAGAAGAAAGAAGGAATCTATGGTATTATTGGTATCTCCAGAACTTCCCCAACACATATTGTTTTCAGTGCCTGGAAGAACTAGATCAAGAAATCTTTATATGATCAGCACCACTCAAGTAACTACAGTTACTTTTTTCCTATCACATGTCTTCATAGGTTTGGTAATAGAGTTCCTGAAGATGTCGAAATTTTTTTTATAGTGTCAGTCAACTGAAAAATAAAATGCTCTAATGTAATAATTTAAAGTTTTCTGTTTTTATAATACATACTCTATTATTCTATTGACATATTCTGTTGTTATTTTTTTGTTTTTTATAGTTAATTTTACTGTCTTATTATTGTAACTATTGTATACTAGCAGATGCGTTGAAAGAATAAATAAATGGGTGGTATTATATAGCTTTGTAAGACTAGCTCCACTCATTGTGGAAGTCCACTCCAAACCCCCATGATCTTTCCTTATTTACAGGTTATATACAAGTACAATATTTTGAATATAACGTAGGACTTGCCTTGAGTTGTAACGTTATCCCAAGATTACAGCTTCAAGCACCACCAAGCGTGGCTGTTTCTTGGATGTGTGACCAATCCTGTCCTTCCATGCAGCCCGCTTGCCCAGTCACTGGTGGTTATTCAGAAGTCACCTTTAAAGGGACCATTTCCCTCTGCAAAAACAGCTAAAAAGAAGGATTTCTATTTCGACAATTTGGTTTGTAATAATAATCATATTGTGACACTTGAAGTGTCATTTGAAAGCGGAAGACTTAATTATTATAGTGGACCATCAGTTTGTTTTTGTAAAAAATTGAGTACATTAACACTTTTTTCACGGTTAAATTTGTGAACATTTAAATACGACTATTGATGATTTTACATTAAAAAACTCATATCAACTTATGGTTCACTAAAATGGACCTTTAATTAATGGACTTACAAGTTATGATTTGGTGGTTTGAGAAATGGCCACCTTAAACCATTGATCCCCAAGTTGGTGCTAGAGAGTGCTTCTTAGCCCTATCTTAATATCAGTATAAAGGAAAGTAACATACCTAGTAAACTTGGCACGCTGTAGAAGGGAACACATTTACATCACAAAGAAAGAATTGGTTAGTGAAATATTTTGGGGCCACTGCTCCATTCTTCAGTCACTAAACAACTGAATACACCAGTCACATTAAATTTTTAAGATAGGTGAATGAAGTTTTTTCAACAGTAGAGCACTTAAACACTTAAAAGTCACCTCTGCTTCTATTATGTACTAAAATAATACTCTATATGTTTTATTTCTATATTAATATGTAAGCTTAAGCGGCTGGTGTCATTACTAAAGCTCCTGGTAACGGCAACGTAAGGGTTGTGATTTACAATATTTACTTCACTAGAAGTTTCGCCCATAATGTGACATGGCTTCCTCAGTATCTCTGAGACTCACACTTCTTAGCCCCAACTTTGCTTGGTAAAATAAAGACTTCCATTAAAACATTTTAAAGAAAAATTGTAGGCCACCACACCAGGTGGAGCCAATATCTTTACAGACCTGCCGACATCAGCACTTTTGAGCCTGCATGACAGACACCGTAAAAAAGTAGTTGAGTTTGTTGTTGATTTCTTAATTAATCACACATATATAATTTTCTTTTCAGGTTCTTTTTGTTTGCCCAAAACTAAAAAATTCTTACAAGAAATCAGGTATCAATTGCAAAAAATAGTAAAATTTTACACTTTAATACTTATACTCTCATACAAAAACTAAAATAGATGGAAACCAACTTACATTGAAAGGTGTAGGTAATTTAATGCTGTATCTTTAAAAATATCTAATGGTTTGTGATATTTTTACAAAGTGTCTAGTGGTCCTTTGGGGTATATAAGGTTGAGAACCACTGCTCTACTCTATCCTTGTTTTATCTATATACAACAGTAAAAATCCTAAAAAAGGATCTACGAGCACCCTTGGAAGTCTCTAAACATTTCACTAAGGAAGGGAAGAACTAGATAAGGCAAAACCTGCTCTAGATGGAAAGGCTGCTTTATTGGATTGAATCTTCCAAGAATTTCTTAAATATGCTGACAATAAAATAAGACTCTGCCTTTTAACGTCTACAAATACTGGCAAGATGCCAACAGTTTTAGATATCCTGAAGCTGGATTAGAAAGTAATTGACCTAACTTATATTTGTGTTTGTTATAAGCTATTCATCTTAATAAAGCTGTTGTAAAATCATAATAGATGTTTAACAATAGTTTGACATATACTATTAGTATACTACATTTGCATTGACATAATTTTATTATAATACAGTTCAATGGCGTAGCCACATTTGGGTTAGTGTCAGAACCCCTCCCTTAATGTTAGATTATATCTCTACCACAGCCATAAAAAATAACCATTAGTAAAACTATCATGTTGTTTTTGACATTATTGTATTTTATTTACTTACATCAGTCATTTAAAACAATTAAGTTATTTTTCTAAATGAACTAAATATTTTATTTTGAATTTAGAATCTAAATATCAGCTGTTATATGGACTGTCCTGGTCCAAATGTTGAAATGGTAGATGGCAGTGCTGGCCACATGCCCTTTACCATTCAAAGTAGACTGTGTGGTCCATTCTCGTGATATTTTTGTCGTTGAAAAATCAATCTGGCTGCAGTGTTGAATTTGTTAACAGGACTTAAAATTATATAAATAAAATTGAATTTACTCAGTAACAAAAATAATAAATTATTTGAATTTAAAATTGTTGCTAAATTAACATGCCAAACAATAAAAAATACTTGACATTATAAACAGTAAGTTTGTACTGGAGAACACAACATCTAAAGTCAAATTCAGAGGAGCAACCTCAGACGCGTTCGAAATTAAAACAGGATTAAGACAGGGGGACGGGTTGTCCCCAATTCTATTTAACTGCGCACTGGAATATCTGATGAGAGAATGGAGGAAGATTAACCCAGAACTAATAAAAGTAGGAACGAAAATCAAAGTGAACTGTTTAGGTTTTGCGGACGACTTGGCTTTATTAGCAAACAGCATAAAAGAGGCAAGAACGCAAATTGAGACACTAGAAGAGATAGCTGGGAAAATTGGACTAAAAATCTCGTTCGAAAAGACCAAAATCATGGTCAGGGATCCTCTCTGCGTTGATCACATATCAATTTTTAACACTAAAGTAGAACTGGTGAAAAAATTCAAGTATCTGGGGGAAACAATAACACACAACAATAACGAGAAAATCAACTGGAAAGAAAGGACTGACAAACTGAAGAAGTCTCTATTCACAACTCAAAACATATACAATAAGAGATGCTTATCAACAAAAACCAAAATCAGACATTACCAAACGGTGATTCTCCCAAAAATACAATACGCATGCGAGACAATCTCCGGACCTTACAAAATAGGAGAGATAGAAGCAATAGAAAAATTAGAAAGAAGGATAATAAGAAAGTGTATAAACAAGAAGAACCTAGTAGAAGGTCAATGGAGAATAATCCCAAACGAAACCGTCTATAAAACAATCACTCCACTAACAGAATTCTTCAGAAGGAAAAGGATATCATTCCTGGGACACATATTGAGAACGGAAGACACTAGACTAGCTAAACGACTGATCGACTTTTACTGGAATAAAAAAATCAAGTCAAACTGGGTGAGAGAAGTGCAGAAGGACATGGAAGAACTAAGAATCTTGAAGGAGGATCTCGTAACAAAATCACAGAAATACAGCGAATGGGTAAAAACAAACACAATAACACTCACGCACAAACCAAGACCAAGACGAAATGTGGTGTATTCAGAGGAGGAAAGAAGACGAAGATCGGAACGGCTAAAAAAAATATGGGCTAAAAAGAAAGAAGAGACAGCCAAACAAATGAAACAGCTAAGGACGACTACAAGTTTTGAACTAAAGTGATCCAATAGGGTCGTAAAAGCAATAAATAAATAAATAAACAGTAAGTATAAATGTCTTGTTAGGCCATTCTCTATTTACTAAATATAAGATGTTGCAATTATAAATGCTGTCTCACTTTCATAACTTATGATTACTTTCTTCACCAATGTAAGACTACTTAAAAGAAACTTTATCCTAAAAATAAATCTCATGTCTAAAATAATTAAGAATATCTTAATCTAAAGTTAAATGATATAATGAGATATATATTAATGTAAGTTCAAATATCTCATAGCATATAATGAACATATTTTAGTAAATATTAAAAATAACTTTGATATTTATTTGAACGACTTACCTTTAACTATACAGTCTACCTCCATCTGTATGCAAATGATCAATGTGTTCATTAAAGTAAAGAATACAAGCTCCATATTTTCATTCAAAAAAATTGAAGGACTGGTGCAATGCAAACTCACTGTCACTTAATCTTTTAAACTAAGAAGTTGTTGTAAGGAGCTTATTAAGGAGCTATAATTTATCTTACTAAATATGAGAAATTAAATTTCACAAAAAAAGTAAAAAATTATTATAATAATATTCTTAGACTATTTTAGGTAAACCTACTGTCAAAAGTGTTTTAATAAATTTTTCTTATTTTTATCTTAGTTACATAGCATAGCTATTTTTATAACACAGTTGTTTGATAACAATCAACAACATAATTAGCAGCAGCGACCTGAAACTGTTAAATAAATAGCCGTTTAACTGAAGAGAATTAGTAATATGATATTAAATTCTTTGAATCGCTGTATTTTGTGAATGGGTTATCCTTTTGACCTCAGATTTGCACTTTTGTACTGTACAAACAAAGACCTTTAAAAAGAGGTATAACTCGAGGTAGGCTTATATTAAAAATTTTTAAGATTTCCTTCATGGGTCATCACCTGGCTATGCAGAAAACAAGTAAAATAGGTCTAAGTGTTTGGTATAGGGACATGTACATAACTGCAAAGTTTCATTACATTTCTTTCAATGGGTTTTAAATTAATAAATATATTCCAGACTTTTGCCCAACTCTGTAGGTTTAGGTTTTACTAGAGATGATTATTTTGATATACTTAACAGTTTCCCCACCAGGAGCGCTGACATTTTCAGAAATTCTTATATTGAAATAAACTTCCAGAATGTTCATTTTTTATATGATAGTAAACTCCATATTTACATAATAAAACAGCTATAGAACAACATTTCAAGTACACATAAACTCAAAGAAACAAAAATAATTTATTTATTATTAAAAACTACGACAGACGACAAGTAACAGTGGCAATTCCAGATTCCAGTAACGGAGCGATTGATAGGTTAGATGATGTAAAACAAAAGTGAAAATTGCAACAATGAAACAGCTGATTATTGCCTAGCAACACAATCATGTTATATTGTTTTATACTGTATTCATTTATTACTTATTATACTATATTTGTACTTACACAATACAAAGTTGTTGCATTAACAAGGTTTTTTAGTGTATTTTTTTAGAAAATATGTATTTGTGAAACTTTAACAGCTTTTCAACATTCAATTAAATAAAAATAATGTATTATGAGTTAAGCTTCATTATTTGAAGTGGCAGAACATCCCTCTCTAAGTGGGGCAGATTAAGAGTTGGTTGAAACGGGAGCACTGACATTTTTTGCAACTCAGAGCGTAGTTTTGTGTTCCTATCCTGACAAAAGATGGCGGACCTATTTTCACCTTTAGGCATGGCATATCTAGTGGTCTTTAGTAATTTGCACAGAATCCCTCCCCCCTGTATCTTGGACCCTCCCCTTAGGTTCCTAGCTACACCACTGATACAGTTTTTAAGTTATTGTTTCATCTTCTAAACTTTGAAAATGCTCATTATTTCAATTTATTAAATTAATTCAAATTACATTGTTCTAAAAAAACGAATGTGAAGAAATAATGAATGGATTTAGGTATAACTTATTTTAATGTATTGTCAATTTGTAAATCTATTCAGGTTTTGTAATTAATTACCTCCTGAGTTTTAAAAATGAAACCATTGTAACAAAATTAATTACACAGTCTAGTGATAGTCAAATTACACGACTATGACGTAATAGCACACATGAAATTGAGAAGATTGAGATGGGCCGGACACCAACTTGGGGTATGGCTCAGGGACCAAGGGACTACAGAAAGAAGCAGAGATGGGAAGACCAGAAGGAAGAAGACCTCTAGGTAGACCAAAGAGGAGATGTATGGATGGTGTCAAGACTTACATTTCAGTAACTGAGGCCACAACTGAGGAGCAGCAGACCTGGGTTGAGAGCATATTTTGTTAGTGAGGCCAAATCCCTACTGGGCCTTCTTTGGCCATAGGAGTAAGGGTAAGAGCAAGTGATAATCAAAAAGTTATTATAATTTATTGTTAAATTAAGCTTGCAAAAAGTACCTGATTAAGAGTTAATGGAGAATTTGGTGAAAGATAAAACACAAATATAGAAAATAAGGTGTGTATTTTATTTTCAAATATAACTTAACATTAAAATTCAAACACTGACAATAAATTGAAATTACTTATAGCTAACTACATAGTTATTTCTTTATAACATAAGATGGTTACAGTGTAACAAACAAGTTGATGTAAAAACACCAGTCATATTTTATCCTAAAGGCATGTATTTTATTTTCAAATGTATATTTTATCCTACTTAACTACTTTTATGCACAGGTATGCTATTTACATGAATTTATTGAAAGGAATTAGTTTTTTGACAAAAACAAGGGGTTTATTTCATTTTCAAATATAACAAATCAATGACAATATAACGACATTTATACTTATTTAAGCATACCAGCTAGACTTGAAACATTTAGCCAGACTAGATTAACTAGACAAATGTAGGCCTAATTGGTTTATAACATAAGATGTTACTATGTAACAAACAATTTGAAATAAACAAAACACAAATCATATTTTACTTACAATAATACTTATATGTACAGGAGCTTTTAACTTAACAAAACTCTAATTTTTTTATCCGACTATTAAGATGCACTAAAAACTGGTAACATCAGATATTCAACAATCTTTGGTATTAAAAATGTACAATATCATTGTTTTATAAGTCCAGGTTCTGCAGTTGACAAACTGTTTAATCCCTGTGAACATAGAAAGCAATAATAAATTCAAGTAATGTTGATATAGTCTGTCCCTGGATTCATCAACACAAATAACAAAGCAAATATTTATTATCATCTCTTATCAAAGTGGTAGTGATAGTCTGTATCTGCAATCCTCAGTGAAAATACTATCCTACAAATGCAATTATCTTCTTTTTGAAAGTTACCTGTGATTAACTTTAGTGTTCGTTCTTGAGCAAAATATTATACATATTTTTAGAACTAAAGTAAACTACTGTAGCATTGTTTAAAATGACTAAAAAAGGAAGAATCTTGTATATTGTTGTACTTTCTAATTACTATTTTTTTCTTATTATATTTAATATATCTTACTATTGTTACTACTCAACAAACCAAAAACAATCGCTAAATTTTTGTCATTCCATGTTACCTGATCCCAACAATCATACTTTTCCTATTCATTTCCCAGCCACATCATTATCTTACAAGCTACATGTAATCGAAATCTGTGACTTCAGAAACTTAATTTTCCAACTCAAATGCTAACACTGTCTTGATCAGTTTATTTGTCTTACTACTGAAACTCCCTGTAATGCATAAATCTTAGTTGCAGAAATGGCTGCAAGGTTAAAAATCCTGAAAAACCTATATTCGTACTTATTCTTCTCCTTAACCTGACGTTATTCCCATGGTAAGAAAAAATTTTGCATTTTACTTTTAACACATTTAAATTATATTATGACATCAAAAAGTCATTATAAAATAAAATACTATATAAAACAAAATAGTCTGGTGAGAAAAAAATCTCTACTCAGGAGTAATGGCATAACACAGTCAGGTGCCAGTAACCAATGTTACACCAGTAAAGAGGTCAGATATCTACTCAGGAGTAATGGCATAACACAGTCAGGTGCCAGTAACCAATGTTACACCAGTAAAGAGGTCAGATCTCTACTCGGGAGTAATGGCATAACAGAGTCAGGTGCCAGTAACCAATGTTACACCAGTAAAGAGGTCAGATCTCTACTCGGGAGTAATGGCATAACACAGTCAGGTGCCAGTAACCAATGTTACACCAGTAAAGAGGTCAGATCTCTACTCGGGAGTAATGGCATAACAGTCAGGTGCCAGTAACCAATGTTACACCAGTAAAGAGGTCAGATCTCTACTCGGGAGTAATGGCATAACACAGTCAGGTGCCAGTAACCAATGTTACACCAGTAAAGAGGTCAGATCTCTACTCGGGAGTAATGGCATAACACAGTCAGGTGCCAGTAACCAATGTTACACCAGTAAAGAGGTCAGATCTCTACTCGGGAGTAATGGCATAACACAGTCAGGTGCCAGTAACCAATGTTACACCAGTAAAGAGGTCAGATCTCTACTCGGGAGTAATGGCATAACAGAGTCAGGTGCCAGTAACCAATGTTACACCAGTAAAGAGGTCAGATCTCTACTCGGGAGTAATGGCATAACACAGTCAGGTGCCAGTAACCAATGTTACACCAGTAAAGAGGTCAGATCTCTACTCGGGAGTAATGGCATAACAGAGTCAGGTGCCAGTAACCAATGTTACACCAGTAAAGAGGTCAGATCTCTACTCGGGAGTAATGGCATAACAGCAGTCAGGTGCCAGTAACCAATGTTACACCAGTAAAGAGGTCAGATCTCTACTCGGGAGTAATGGCATAACAGAGTCAGGTGCCAGTAACCAATGTTACACCAGTAAAGAGGTCAGATCTCTACTCGGGAGTAATGGCATAACAGAGTCAGGTGCCAGTAACCAATGTTACACCAGTAAAGAGGTCAGATCTCTACTCGGGAGTAATGGCATAACACAGTCAGGTGCCAGTAACCAATGTTACACCAGTAAAGAGGTCAGATCTCTACTCGGGAGTAATGGCATAACACAGTCAGGTGCCAGTAACCAATGTTACACCAGTAAAGAGGTCAATCTTACTCGTAAGTAATGGCATGAACAGTCAGGTGCCAGTAACCAATGTCCAGTAACCAATGTTACACCAGTAAAGGGGTCAGATCTCTACTCGGGAGTAATGGCATAACAGAGTCAGGTACCAGTAACCAATGTTACACCAGTAAAGAGGTCAGATCTCTACTCGGGAGTAATGGCATAACACAGTCAGGTGCCAGTAACCAATGTTACACCAGTAAAGAGGTCAGATCTCTACTCGGGAGTAATGGCATAACACAGTCAGGTGCCAGTAACCAATGTTACACCAGTAAAGAGGTCAGATCTCTACTCGGGAGTAATGGCATAACAGAGTCAGGTGCCAGTAACCAATGTTACACCAGTAAAGAGGTCAGATCTCTACTCAGGAGTAATGGCATAACACAGTCAGGTGCCAGTAACCAATGTTACACCAGTAAAGAGGTCAGATCCTTTCCACCCATTTCAGTGCTTCCCAACTCAGAAGCATGGAATTAGCTCAACAATGGATTGAAAGTCCTGTGACCCTCCCAATAACAACATAGGGTAGACCTTTATCTAACTACTTGACCACCAGCAAACTATTTTACTTTAAAAGTAAAACAATAACACTGTATAGAATAATAAAAACAACTAATAACACTGTGTTTTACTTTTTAGACACATCTGTAATCACTGCTACTTTCCACAAAACTGAAATTCCGTCTATTGGTGGTAAATGACGGCTAGCTGTCACCTGGACATGTCTGCGGTTACACCAGATGTCAACTGTTTTACGTCAGAGCCATTTCAGTATTGGAATGGAAAGATAACACAGGAATTGTTGTCTTCACGCCATAATTGATGTCTGACACCAAAGAATTAAGTATTTGTTTACATTTAAAAATTATTTATTAATGTAAACAAATCATTATGTTTGATGAGGTATGTTTTTAGAATGAAATCAACGTTGTTGTGTTAATTTATTTTTTAAAATATTGGAATTTTTGTTTTAACTTTTTAAAGCCATACAGTTTACTCAATCAATTTAACTCCAATGTTTCAATTTTACTAATCATATGTTGTTATATAATAAAAATAATGAGGTATAAATATTTCAGTGGGTATTTTTGTATATACCTCAACTACAAATTCTAAATTTTCACTATCAATTACTTTTTCCTTACAACTATTTATAATGGTTTTATATAATGATACAAAGTAAAAACTTTATTTTCATAATAGTTATTCTATACCACTTACTATAACATTTATTTTCCTTTTCATTTATTGCAAAAAGTCATACGTGAGACCTAAGTAATAGGGAAAGTACGTGTATTTAGTTTTTGTAAGATAACTTCAATTTCCTAATAGGTATACCCATAATGTTATACATTTTCAAAAACTAGACAACATACAACATATGTTGGCTATCTCAGATTTTGGAAAAGGCGATAGAAGTAAATTTTCTAGGCATGGCCCCCTATATTTTAGAAAAAAATTATATTTTTCATTTGAAATTTAAAAAATACATATATACATAATAATAGTTAATTTTAAATAAAATATTGTTATCAACCATTTAATTCTGAAAAGAAATGTCTACTACAAATATTTATTTGTAGTAGACATTTTTTACAATTGTATTACAAAGGACAAATATATATATATATATATATATATAATTAAAGTAACTGTAAATGTAAATTTAAGTTATTCCAATTAAAATAGCAAATATTTATATACTAAAATCTAAAATAATAAATGTCATCTTTATTCTTAATCCTTATTATTCAACTACAGTATTAAGAATTCCTCTACAGAGTAAAAAGCTCCATCCAATAAAAAGTGTTGCAGAGAGGCTTTAAATATTTTAAAGTTTTGTTGTGATTTTATATTATTTGGCAGTTTATTGAATAATTTTGGCCCCATATTTTGGGGAAGGGAAGCTGTTAGTTCTAATCTATGGGAAGTTTGCCTGTGTTGATCACAATATCTTGTATTATATTTATGCGTGTTTGAGCCGGTTTGAACATTTGCCAATTTAAATTTGTAGAATATTAAGGTTATCTATTTTAGAATTATCTATTTTAGGTTTATATAATCAATGGTAAAACCCATTGCATCACCCCTAAAAACAGCCTGCCACTGAGAGTAAAATGACCTACCACTAGTAGGGTTAAATATGAGGAAGGTGTTAAGAATAAGAATTCATTTATTCTATTTATCTGATTTACAGAAATAGGACAAGACAATCTACAGTATGTAGATTTATTAAAACTGGTATTTTTAATTTAAAGTTCTTAAAGCTAACCAATCTAGCATCTTCAGGCAGCTTATTAAAAAAATTAATATTTTTTAATTTAAAGGAGCTTCCTGTTTTAGACAGCCTAAGTGGAAGTATATCAATATTATTCCTTCCTCTAGTACAGTAATTATGTATTTCCTGACTTGTAAGAAATGTGAATATTGACTATAATAGGAATTTTAAGATTTACAAAAACACGCCTGAAGAGTGTAAGTGGATCAGTTCCTGCAATGTTACTACAGCCTTTTTTGTATTAAAAGGACATCACTAACATGTGGGAAGTGACTCCATGAGAGTAGACCATGTAATATATGCAATTTGAAAAGACCAAAATATGTCAATCTTATGTATTCTGGGTTAACAAAATGTTTAAGTTTCTAAAGCAGATAATTTACTATAAAGATTTTGTTACAATCAGTTTAATATGAATTGAAAAATTTAATTTTGAATTAATGATTATTCCTAAAAATAGTTTTTTAATTAGCATAATACGTGATGGTACATATACAGTACAAGTAAACGTCACACAACACAAATGTATTACAATATAAGCACAAAATGCACAAATATATTACAATACAAGTACAAAATGCACAAATATTATGGTGATCAATTTCGGTGAATCACGCTCACCTTCCTCAGACCAAAGGGATTCACTAAAGAAATCGATCCCCATAATATTTGTGCATTTTGTGCTTGTATTGTAATAAATTTGTTTTGTGTGACGTTCACTTGTACTGTATTCCTAAAAGTATTATATTTGGTTTTTTCGTGATTACAATAAAGGGTTTGAGGAGAACCATTACATGCTCTTTTTTAAAGAGGCATCATCATTATAAATAACTGAATGAATATTAAGATTTTCAGGCAGATTTTTAATGTAAATTATAAAGAAAAAAGGCCCATGGATTGAACCTTGTGGAACTCCATTTATTACTTATTTCTTTCTGAGCATTTATTCTTAATGGAAACAAATTGAAACCTATTTGAAAGACATTACCTGATAAGTTTTAGATAACTTTTCAAAACACTGTGAAACAAAAGTTTCTTCATGAGAATATGCAATGGTACACTATCAAATGCTTTACATAACCCTTTGAGAGCGTTTACCAGTTATATACGCCAACATTTTTCTCCTAGGGAGTGGTGTAAGTATATATATATACACACGCTGTTTTAAGCTCAACGAATGTTTGTTGGGAATATCCGCCATATGAAGCCTGAGTTTGCTTCATCCCCACCTTGCATTCGTGTATATACGTATATATTTGAAAAAAAAGAGGTACAAAAAATCTGTCAATACCAATTCATTTTGCATACAATAGTTACTTTTGAAGCATAATAATATAAATTGGTAAAAATGTAATAGTGACCTAACCAAATTACTGTACAGGGTCACTTAGGCCTATATGTAATATAACCAACATGTATATACGCTTACATTAAAAATATAATTTAGCTTGCGAAGGGTTAAGTTGCACAATACCAGAGAAACAGAATCTTTTTTATTCAAAGGCCTCTAGAGAATGATTAATTATACTTAATATTGCTGATCTTGTAGATTTATTTAGGGGGAAACCGGTTTGTTTGTGACACAAAACATGAGTCTTTTTCGCAATGTCTCCGTATATGGTAGATTGTCTACCAAGTATAGAATTAAACTAAACTTAAAAATATTGTACGTATATAATATGTGAACTTTCTTATTAATTTGACAACTAATCATTGCTAAACAAATCTACGGATATACTGAAAAAGACTCCAGAACATTTGTACAGAATTTTTACACCTGTTTTGTGATTTACTGTTTCTTGTGTTTGTCAACGCTCAAGCGGCTGGTGTCATAACTACTAGAGACAACCATGTCAAGGTGCTATATACACTATTTACAAATAATGTAGAGATCAAGGGGCTTTTACACTACTAGTAAATAGTGTAGATACCACTTTGACAAGGTTGTCTGTCATAGGAAAATATAGATTGTAGTTGAAATTTGTTTGTCCTTCCCCTTATTACAAATTACCATTTGTCAATCGTAAGTAAATTAAGTTGGGTCATTTAATTTAGTTTATAAGGAATACATAAACCGTATAGAATAAACACAAAATAAATTTGATTAAATAATTGTTCTGTAAATATAGCACTAACAAATAAACTCCCTTTGACAAATTTTCCAGAACATTCTCTGATTTTAAATTAATAGACGAACAACTAATAAAAACAAATTAATAGTAATTATTGCAAATAACATGACTAAATTACATATTCTAGTTTACTTCAGACTACATCCTATATAAAAAGTTATTACAACTAAAAACGAGCAAAAATATAAAATATTGCTATTTTGACGAATATAACCAGTTAGCATACTTACGATTTTAATGTTTTAGACCCATCATTAGATTTATTAAGTCATCATCTTCTGCTGGTAAAGAATCTTCATCTGAACACTGTTCTACTCCATGATCTAATGTAGTATAGGAACTTTCATCTGAGGTTTGTTCTACTTCATCACCTCTCGTTGATGAGGAGCCTTCTCCTGTGTATTCTCTATTAAGTTCCCCCACTCTCCTACATTTTCTTATTGCATGTTCTTGTATATGATCATTTTCACTTGTCTGAAATATAAAACAAAATAATAAATAATAGTATAGGAATGTAACAATAATATATTTATTTAAACGTCAATATTTTTTATTTGTTTGTAAAAGAATAATTGGAAAAGATTGTAGTTATCAATTAAGTTAATTTTCTTTCAGTATTCTCTCCATATCTAAATTGGCAATAGCTTGAAATTGTCAATAAAATGATTGGATGTACTTGTAGTACAATGTACAGATTCATTTTCTCTCGGTACTATACCATTGAAAGTTATGTACATATAATTATCATAATTTAGTATTAATAGAGAAATCAAGATATATATATGTATATATATAAAACCAATTTTATTTAAACTGGCTATTTCCAAACTACCATACAAAGTCAAAATGTAATACAGGAAAAATTTTTGGATTGGAAAATTGTGATAAGGAGAAATTTTGCTAAAGTCAACACCTCATTTATCCCAATTATTGCAGACCTTTTTAAAACTAGGTAGATCCTTCACCTGTATCGTTCCAGCCCCCTCCCCATAACAGGCTTTCCAACATTAATTTTCTTTTTTAGCACACAAAGTTACACCTCAAAAGTATACATACCCCTTTAAAATATGTAAAATCCATTTCAAGGATTCGGTCCGTAATAATGATAGTATTGCAACACACGAAGATTATTTGAAAGTCAAAGAACTATTCTAGAATACCAGAAGTGGATTTTTATAAAAAATTGAGAATGTTCATGTTTTTTACAGTTAAATATGTGAAACTTTAAATGTAATTCTAGGTTGTAGTAGATAGTGTACAGCTGACCGGTCGGGCTCAAAGAAGGGAATGGTTTAGCTTCCAGTAATATTTCGCCGGTGAGGAAGGAGGTTACAAGGGGAACTGGAAGCACCGGAGATGACCTGACCTTCAGGTAGGTTTAATTTTTAATGTTCATTCGTTTCGGGACAACAGATAGAATAAATGTCGGTGTTGAACTATTTATGCAAAGGAGGAGAGAGTAAATTAAGCTAAAATGTAAACTTAGCTGACAATAATTAGTTAGCAGTAGTAGGATTTCTCTTAAATGTGGCATTTTAGAGTTGGCCTTGTCAGTCATATTATTGATCCACGGCCATCAACCAAGCGTGGCAGGTAAATAATCTGACCTAAATATTAAAAAAATTAACTAACGACCACCAACCAACAAGATAATCTTAAATTAAAAAGCTCATAATATCAACTTATGGTCCACTTGATTGACCCTTTGAAAATCATATAGTGTTCATTAATAAACACGAACTGTACAGTTCGTACCAGGGGCGCTACACCAGGTTTGCCGACTGGCGGTTCGTCCATAGGGCCCGGCTGAACGTTCTTCCTCTTAACGGCTGCAGACGCTGGGGTGCTGCCAATGATCGTCGCTGCAGAAGATGTGGGCGCCAAGACGAGACCACGGCCCACGTCTTATGCCACTGCCACGTCCACCTGGCAACTGGAGTGACGAGGCGGCACAACGCTATACTTGACCAGCTTGTCGCAGCAATCCGGCCTAAAGAGGGAACAGAAGTACGGGTCAACCGGCGAGTTCCGCTGTCCAACCTAACCGGCCGGGAATGCGATATTGATGAGAGGGTGGCCCAATGCCGGCCAGACCTGGTGGTCATCGACCGAGAAAACAAAATTTTGAAAATCGTCGATGTCACTGTGGCCTATGAGGACGGCTGGCAGGCCATTGAAACGGCCAGAAACAACAAATACACTGCCTATGCCCCACTTGCTCAGGTCCTAACGGCGGAGGGTTTTTAAGTCTCTGTTGATGCTTTCGTCGTTGGAGCCCTGGGTGCGTGGGACAGCTACAATTGGAGAACATTAAGTAACCTAAATATCTCCAGGCGGTTCGGGATCACCCTCTCACGAAAGTGTGTCTCTGAGGCCATTCGCTGGAGCCGAGACATAAGATAAGATAAGATAAGAATGTCTTTATTCATAAACATATACATAGTATACATGAATAGTGTCGATACATTTACTTATTCTAGCTTTACGAAAATAATGATCAATACATCAATAATAATAAAAATTAACTACCTAATTCTAATTCCAGTAAAATATTTTGTATTTAATATATATGTATGAATAAAAATAAATTGAACTAATAATAACATTATGTAATCGTTAGTCATGAGTGTGCATGTTTAAAATTGATTTATAACGTGTTGAAATTTAAAATACTATTATATTTATTGAAGAAATTCCTCTAATGAATAAAGTGCTAATTCAGTCAAATAAGTTGATAAAATTTTCTTAAATTTTAATGATTTTAGCTCTGATTTTATGTGATCTGGTAATTTTGTATAAAACTTAAGTCCCATGTAGACTGGGCTTTTTTTGTAAAATTCAAGATTATGTTTTTTTGATATTTTATATCTGCAATTTCTAGTATTGTATGGCTGAGTAACTTGGTCTGAGCCTTGCTCTGATTCATTTGCAGCTACTATAGTAGCAAGAATATACAGAGCAAAAACTGTAGGAATTTGAAGTTGGGCCAACGCATTTTTTACAGAGTCCCTAGGTTTTAGATTCAACATTATCCTAGCCGCTTGTTTTTGCAGTTTTAAAATTTTGTTGAGATTAGCTTTTGTTGTACCCCCATACAAACTTATTCCAAAATTAATATGGGAATGAATAAGTGAAAAATATATAGTTTTTAGAGTTTTAAGGTTGCTAACCTTTGACATTCTTCTTAGGGCAAATAGACCAGATGATACTTTAGAGAGAACCTTATTCACATGGTCAGTCCAATCTAAATTTTTGTCAATAATTAATCCGAGAAATTTTGTGCTATCAATTTGGTCCAGTTCATAATTTTCCAGTTCAATTCTTAAATTTGTAGCATTATTTGTATTTTGCTTTGTAAAAAACTGCATAAGCTTTGTTTTTTGATAATTTACTAACAGATTATTTTGGGATAAATTTTGAATTAAGTAGGAAACATTTAGAAAAGATGATAATTCAAGTTGATTTATATTGTCTTCTGTGACAAGAAGATTAGTGTCATCTGCGTATAAACATATTTTTCCACATGGCATCACTATGGAGGGTAATCCCTTTAAGTAGCATATAAATAATAAAGGGCCCAAAATGGACCCTTGAGGAACACCATATTTAATTAATTGCATACTTGATTTAAATTTGTTAATCTGTTTCCCATTGTTTTCAACTATCTCAACATATTGCTTGCGGCCAGTCAAATAAGATTGGAACCAAGCAGAGGCTCTTTTATCAACACCAAGTTGGTCAAGAGCAATTACCAATTTTGGATGGGACACACTGTCAAAAGCTCGGCTCAGATCAAGAAACACAGCCGCAACTTTTTTCTTTTTATCAATATTCTCAATAATAGACTGAACAAAATCGGTTGCAGCAGTTACCACCGATTTTCCAGACCGAAAGCCATGTTGTTCTTTATCTAATAGATAATTTGATTCTAAGTAAGAAGCGAATTGGTTGAATACTACACGTTCATAAACCTTAGAGAAAACTGACAACTGTGAAATTGGGCGATAGCAAGACAAGTCGTGGGTATCACCTTTTTTAAAAATCGGAGCTATCTTGGCTATTTTCATTTGATCAGGAAACATGCCCGAAATGAACGATGAATTCAATAAATGAGCCAAAGGTTTACTGATAGCTCTACCACATTGTTTTAGTAATGTAAGAGGCACATCATCATGACCAGATGATAATTTATTATTAAAAGAATCAATAACGGAAATAATTATGTTTGCGTCTATTGGTTGAAAACGAAATGAATTATTTATTTTAATTTTTGTATCAAGAAACTTTTCCTTTACAAATGAGTCATTAATTTTTGATAAATTTGGTAAAATCAATTTTTCGATACTTGAAGAGAAAAAGTTATTAAATGCTTCAGCCGCGTATTTAGGATTTGAAATTTGTCTTTTGTTCACATTTAAAATTATCCCCGAACTTTGGCCTGTTGTTTTCCTACCCAGTTCATTATTAACTATTTTCCAGGTTGATTTCATAATGTTATTTGAGTTTTTAATCCTACAGTCAAAGTAATTCTTCTTTTCTAGAATAACATTCCGCTTTAGTTCTTTTCTTTTATGTTTTAAAATCTCTTTTGTAACAGTACCTGTCCTTTCCCTAGCCTGTCTACTTAAACTAACTAGTGTAGCTTTATCATCTCTAATACTATTGGTTATCCAAGATTTTTTATTTTCATTTATTTTAATTTTTACTAAAGGGAACCATACATTGAAGTGGTACATAAAAGTAGTGTAAAATGAATTAAATTTCTCCTCAACAGAGGCACAATAGACTTCTAACCAGAGTTCTTTTTCCAACATCCTTACAAAACCGTTGATATTACTCTCACTGAACTTCCTACTAAATTTATAAACACTATTAGGCCTACATTTATTCTTTATCCTAATACTAAACAGCTTTAATAAGGCCATCATGGTCGGAAATTTCTGTCACTATACCAGTTGTCTTTGTGAGTTTTATGTCTAGGTTAGTTACAAAATTATCTATGGCAGTTTTAGAGTGCTCGGTCACTCGAGTTGGAAAATCAACAAGGTAACAGAAATTAAATGATTTCAAGATATTTACAAATTCACGGTATGTGTTATTGTGATTAAGTACGTCAATGTTAAGATCACCTCCCACTACAACATTAATTTTACCATAATTATTAGCTATAATTTCAAAAAGAGAATTCAACTTTTCTAGAAAGGGTTTGTCATGGTGTTTTGGTGGGGATCTGTAAATACAAATTAATAAATATAAATATTTTTCATAGGAAATTTGTGAAAGACAACATTCAAATTCTTTATCTCTAAGTAAAGACTGAATTTGAGGTTGAATAATTGGTTTTATCTTAAGAGTACTGTTTGAGTGAATTAGAATCATTGTGCCCCCACCTATTGTGCTTTTCCTACAATAATAGCTGCTAATTTTATAATTTGGAATATTTAAATATACAATATCATTTTCGGAGCATGTATGTTCTGTTAAAAATAATATTTCAGGTTTAGGATGGAATTCAGATAGTGTTATGTCTAGTAAATCAATACGGGATGGCAGATGTTGAATATTTTGATGAAATATAGAAATGTAATTAAATTTGTTTCTAACGGTAGGTTCCTTAATCTTAAGGCGTGATTTCGGCTTAGAGCTACAAGTTAAATGAAGATTATTTCCATGTACACTTGGGTTTACTTGAGTTCTTGGTGAATTTGACTTAAATCTAAAAAATTAACACTGTCATTAAAGAAACTAGCATTACATGCAACAGCATTACTACCGAGTGACGCAACACTCACCGACTTGTCATTGCCCTCCCGCATATTATCAATCACTGGAGTAAACCCTTTACTGTCGGCCCCATTGACACTATTACTCTGCTTTTTTTCACACACTTTCACCACCTCACTGTAGTCAAAATGACCAGGAACTATAGAAACCCCATTGAGGCCCATACACCCCCCATCACCCATCACAACAGTGGACTGTAGAAGCGGTTGGTGAGCAGAAGAGCAGTCATCTGTGGGTGTCATCATTGGCTGTTGAGTGGTAGTGCCAGGCTGGTTTTTGGCTGATGCAATTCCAAGGTGAACATCAGGTGTTGTGGGAGATGTTTGGTGGGTTGAAGACAGTTGAGAGTGTGATGGCGCAGTGATCAGATCCTGGAGACAT
This sequence comes from Stictocephala bisonia, assembly GCA_035578905.1. Classification (NCBI taxonomy): domain Eukaryota; kingdom Metazoa; phylum Arthropoda; class Insecta; order Hemiptera; family Membracidae; genus Stictocephala; species Stictocephala bisonia. The sequence continues at coordinate 13,239 of JAQJVL010005383.1, read as the reverse complement.
CTTATAAAAACTGGGTGGGACAGACCATTACTCATCTACGTTACTCATATTACCGGCGTTCAGCAGTGGCCTCAGACGTAGATCCTCACCAGTATTTTAATTAATAATAATAATAACTACAAGACTATATATACTATGATTATAAGTACATTCATCCAAAATCAGTTTGACGAGGGACGTATCCCCTTTCGACAACTAATATTATGTATAATTAAATAAATAAAAAATGACACAGAATATTTTCATTCTTATTAAATCTAGTTTATGTTTTATAAAATAAAATTACGGCAAAAAGAGATGCCCACTGACGTAATATTGTATTTCTTTTATAGAGCTGTCCACTTCCCATGTTTATATTACTACAAATGTTTGTCTTTTTAATGAATCCAAATAGTTTGACTACTCCACCAAAATGTATATAACTTAGGTTTCATAATACGGCTGGCTACTAGTTCAACAAAATATATCTATATTAAAGTATTATTTCAAATAATGTTCACTAATTTCTGACCTAGTGCCCTTTAACCTAACCTAAAATTTCAATTTATAAAGTTATTAAATATATATTATGTTTTAAACAATAATTTATACAAAATATTGTAGTGGAAATTCGCATATTGTAAAAGCCCGAACTAGTTCACCCACTCACATCATTCATGACCCTCCACCCACCTGCATATTTTGTTCTTGATCCAATAACTCACTCACATTTGAACATCGTTCACCATCCACTCACTCACTTGTTCTTCACCCACCCATGTAGGTTGTTGGTGACCTACTTACTAACCCATACATTTACATTAAATTTTAGGTACTGGTGATAAGGAATTAACCCTTTGACTGATAGGCCAAAAAATGAAAATTTTCCGAAAACTGATAGGATTTTTGGCATGTGTTATCCCAAAAGCGGTAGGCCTGAATTGGCTTTTTCGCAAGGGTTTTATAAAAAATCTGTAACTGTAGTAATTAGTAACATATTTACTTGAAAGTAGTCTCGTTTTTTAAATATATAACTAGTTTATAAGTGAAAAGATTTTATTAACTAAGATATACATATATCTAACTTCTTTAATAAATCTTTTTTGTTTTTGGAGTTAGAAAACATATAGACTACCATATTCATATTAACTTATTGACTGTAGTATATTCTAAAAGTAAATTTAATTATGAATAGATCCTAAAAATTTGAAGAGTGTTGCATTAAAAATACTTAACTTATGAATAAAATTTTTTTAAATTAAAAAAAGTGTGTTAGAGGTAATTTATTGGACATTGCCTTCATGCACGTGTAGCATTGTGAGTCTTTAATAAAATAAAATGGCAATTTTAATGTAATTGCAACTTATTAATTAAAAAAGAAGAATTTTTTAATTCATTAATTGTAAACATATGGTTCAATATTAATTTACAATAAATACATTTTTTTCTTTTTACACGCAAATATACTTGAGACACTTAGCATGTACACCTTGTCTGCCCTTTATACAAGTTGTGCGAGACACGAGACCTCTGTTTCTTCCCAACAGAATCATTGTCCCCTGAACACATCCAGAGACACTTTACATTTCATCTAACAAAAAACAATGCACAATAACAAACACCTATAACAATCGGCACCAAAACATTGCGTCATTAGTTGAACAGATGCCACAGCCTTACAAATCAATTCTACGTTTTCTTTCAAGGTTGATATTTAACACGCATTATACAAACTACATAGTTTTTCAATTAAATTAGATTTATTTCTCAACTAATGGTGGATATTTGAGTACACTTAACCAAAAAATAACGTCGTAATTAAGTAATTACGCTACAACGAAATATCGTTACATAACACTTTTCGGTCGTACAGCTAACAGCGATATATCGTTGTTTATCAACCAAAGGATTAAAATTATATTTTAAAACAAGAGAATTTGTTATAATTTTCACAAAAAACATTCAAAGTTCAACTGAGAATATCTATTAAGTAAAACTTACCTTCAACGGGTTTTTGGGTGGCCAATGTTTGCCGAACTCTCTGTATATCTGAAAAACATTTTTCAACTAAGATTAATTATAAATAAAATTATGAATCCTCAACAACGCATAGTAAGCATCTCATATTGCTTCATGTTAAATTTGAAATTATTTCAATTTTGCTCTATAGCCGAAATAATGTTTCTCGAGCCAGTCTATAATAAAACAAGAGCTAGAAGAGAAAAACTTTGTTGATGGAGGAAAGTTTATCTGATCAGAACAAAAAGAACTATCAGTTGTAAATCGAGCCAGTGTAATTTCAAGTATAGTTCTTCATAAACTTTATTCTTTAAGAAGAAACCATGTACGCGTCAATTAACAATTTATTCATATTTGTTATTTATTATTAAAAAATACATCAACATACAAAACACTAGGTACATTTAGGAGACATACCATCTCAAGGATCTATATTTATAAAATGAATTGTAATAATAGTGCTTGCTATCGATTTTGCTTAACGTACTTCATAAACTATAAGTTGTAGTGCAAATTACTTGATATGCTAAAATTATCACTTAACTGGTTAGGCCCTAAACTACTTCAACTTACTCTAAGATGCTGCATGGCTGAGTCGGCACTTTTGGAACATTTTGGTTTAACAGTTCTTCTTCCAGCATCACACATCTGAGGAATAAACAACCTAAATCAGCTAATTCCTAATATAATTATCGAGGTACATAATTAGAATCAAGAATTAGGAATTGAATTTAGGAATAAAAAATCAGCAATTGATCAAATTTGGAATCGACACTCCCTATATCATACATTGATGAAATCACCAAACATATTTAATTAATTTTCTATGAGAACCTGGTGTGATAGGCCTTATTTATCATTTGTTGAACAAGTGTTACCATTTGTCATTGAGTAATTAGATCATACATTTCTAATTTTCATCTGTTTACTAGTTTTGTTGCATTTAGTAAAGTAAACTTGATTTTACAGTTTTTTTTATTACTTTAGCGATTTCAGTGATAAGCATACAAAATATAATGAGAAAAAATACTCACTGGCGTTTCTGGCTGTTGATCACCTTCTTTGTTGTCTTCTTCTTTTAAAAACCGCATGTCAGGAAGAGACTAAAACAAAGATGTACATGTACTATATACTTATATTATATATATGAAGTCTAAATATAAAATAAAGCCTGATTACAAGATGTAAACAAACATCATTTCTGAACAGTAAATTAATTAATTTTAGTTAATCCTTTCAACGCCAGGAAATGTTATGTATGCATCGCCACCACGCCAACCATTTCAGTGCCGAGTGGCCGCAAGACACCAGGCACTAAATGCCGTGAGAGCGGTAGAACACCAGACACTTTTTGATAGTTTTGTACGTGTTTACTAGAACTACTGTCATTCCGTTATATTTAATGGTAAAATAATGTTTTTTGTATCATTTTCTTCAAGATTAAAGGGGCAACATTTTAGTACGTGATTCAGTGGCTATATCCTTATAACCTAAACACACAAAATAAAAAATAATTAAAAAAAAAATAAAATATATATTTTTTTTACTTTCAACCCCTAAAACATATATGAAATTAAATTGTATGGTGCTAATCTATAATACTGTATTATAGTAAATTTAATTCCTAACAAAACTGTGTAAACTGCATTTGGAAACAACATATAGTTTTTTATACATGAATTTTTTAAAGTTCAAGGGACATTTTAGCCGTTTTATACAATTAATTTCACTTTGCCTATACAGTATGTTAAATTTTATTGTGTGGTTATTTTTTATGCATTGTCATTCATTATACATTTTAAATAATCAGAAATTTAGGTTAAAAAAAACTGTATTATTTTACTATGTACACAAATAAAAACAATAACTTATACATACTGCATAAAACTGAATAATTTCACTATTTATACACATAAAAACACATTTCAACACACTAACTAAGACATTAGTCAGTAACAAGTACACTAAACTCAACCAATAAATGTTTACTAACCTAAGTAAACAAACCACAAATTGCCAAAACTATTCGGCAGATCAGCTGTTACTACTCATACTCGCCACTGCCTTCTAAATATCACGTGATTTTAGAATGTGTAAACAATGGGAAAAAATAAAACAAATGAAAGAAATGTGTTATATTATAACAGCAAAATTCATCATAAGTACAAGGGTATGAGTTTCAACAAAATTGAATGGAAAATAAGTTTTTAATTCGCAAAATAAACATGAGCCTATATATAGGCGCTTGGCGTTCAACGCTCGAACAGCGGCTGGCTATATATAGGCTCATAGCGTTCAACTGACTCACGTCGCTTGGCTATATATATAGGCTCTTGCTGCTCAACAGAACATAATTAAAAGCCTATATATAGGCTTCTGGCGTTGAAAGGGTTAAATTAGTATACTCCTGTGATTCGGAAGTCACGTTAAGTTATTATTGTGAGGATTAAATAATTAAACTGTGTTATTCCAGCTATTGGGGGTTAACCTGCAAAATTACACACTGCAATTAAAGAGTTCCTGTTCATATTTGTCTTTACCACTGTACGTGTTTGAGTGTACCAATGTACGTGTCACCAATGTACGTATTTGAGTGTAAGGGTAGGTCAGTACCGTCGTACATGTATACCACTGTATGTGTATGGGTGGGTGGGTGGGTCAATAGCACTGTACATGTATGGGTGGGCGGATGGGTTAATACACTGTACGTGTATGGGTGGGTGGGTAGGTTAATACACTGTGCATGTATGGGTGGGTACGCGTAAGTTGGATTTATCGTAGGTTTCTTATTTCCTTAGAAAACAACCTTCGAGAAAATGTTAAGCTATTTTGTTTGGTGAAATATAAAAGATTAACATTTCTATGAAGGACCTATTTTCAGTATTGATTAAAGTGTTTAAAGAATTCATTAAAAAGTTATTATTGCAAAGATCCTTTAGATCCCCATTAATTCCAATTATGTGTGCATTTAAGTGAACATTTCAAAATTTAAGGATGCTTAAATTAAGAGCCTACAGTAGGATATGGAACATATAGTTCCCAGCTATGTTTTCCACTTAACTGAAATTTTCACACATACAGTATAATACAAGGAATAGAAATAATATCCATGTACAGTATGGAAGAACTGCTATGGCAGGGGGTAGTGTCTTGTGTCATGATGGTGTGTGTTTATATAATCAAAACTATAAAAAAAATTAACAATCATGATAAGTTTATAAAAATTGTAAGAGTATTTTTTCATGATCAGTCTTTTTATTCTGTTGCAGAGCATGATAATTATCAATTTTAGTTTAGTATTGTTGTAATTAATTTGTATGTAATTTTAATTTGTAATGTGTAAGTATTGCATGTTTACTTAGTTGTGTTATTTGTTAAAAACTTTGATAGTAAAGATTTTTGATTTCACTTCACTTGTAATGTTTTGCCAAGCAGGCCGGAGACGCATTAAACGAACAACTCAACATACAAACATGTAGAATGGCACTTCAGCATCTCTGTTGTATTGTTTCCGTTGAGTTTTAACACTCCCCTCTCTTCTAATTTTAACTATTGTTTTATGCCTTTACTGGTTAGAGCGATTTGTAAATTGGATTCTAAAATAAACCCATTTAACTTTCACATAACTTTGACAAAAGTCAATAGGTTTCCTCAAAATTATTAAAATTAACTTTGATCTAGATCACAGAATAAGTGTTTAATTTTAAAACAATCATAAGATTCTTTGTGAATTTACTGACTACAGTAAACATAAAAAACCAAAGTTTACTTAAGAAAAAAATATGCCAAACGCCAAAATCAATACAAGTTCCAAAAATTGTTAATTAGAAGTTAATAGTAAATAATAGATAGTTAAGAAAGTACAAGAACTAATTTCATAGGTCAGGTAAACCGGCTTCACGCAGTCCATGTGAGCCGGCACATATTGATCCAACCTGGTTTTTCACCATAGACCAGAGGCACATATATCTGCCGGTCTGTCACTTTTCAACTAAATATCAATTTATTTTGCTCTGGTGTATTGTAGAGCTCAGAAACTTCTAAGTCGTCTATAGAGGTGTCTGACACAACTATGTGCTGCTTGGTTTTTGACTACATTTATGATGGCTGGTCAGTACATTAGTTATTTTATATGTAATGTTGATTTGTGTAATAATCCACGTGGCACATATACGTGGCACTTGGGAGTGAACAAAAGAATAAACTACCTTAAAAACTTACCAAACCTAGCTTATTTGTCCAAAACGGATGAGCAAATTTAAAAAGTTCTATTTCACAATCTTGAAAAGTAAAATCCATAAGATGACATAATAAGAAAGTTTAAATAGCTATTTCATGATTTAAGCATAGAACCAGTTACACCACCGCAGTTACATTTTTCTGTGGCGGCGGGCCTTTTTTTAACCCTTTGAATCCCGGGTATTTTTTTAAAAATATCTGCCAAAAATCCTAGCATTTTTATTGTGGTATCTGCCAAAATTCCCGGGTCTATTTTGCCAATTTCGCAGTATTTTACTAAACAATTAATTTTTCGCTTGTTTTTTAATAAAACCTCATGATTCTTTTACCACTTTATTCCTACAAAACTACATAAATATAAAATAAGTATTCAAATAACAAATTTTTTGTAAAAAAAAGTACTTACCGAAAAAAAATGTTTGCCGAAAACTTTTCACTTTTTGTCCATGAAGGAAGTAGTAAAAAATTAGATATGACAAATATGATTGTATCACCTTGAAGCCCATTGTTTATTTAACAACTTCATAAAATTTCATCACTTTATCACACAAAATAAAATAGACAATAATAATTGTCAAGCTGTCAGCTGACCGCCATAGAGATCGGCGCAAATTGCAATGCTCAGTTGATTATAGGTTATAAAATATTTCAACGTGCTATATAAAGTTCAGAAATAATTTATACATAGACTATGATTCTTTACGGTCAGCTTAGTATAAAACATGTGTAATTTTATCATAATTTAATATTAGAAAAAATTTTTTTTGCGAAGATTCGTATACACGGACGTCAGGATTTCTTGCTGATACCCTTCAGGTCCGTATATACGAACGCCGGGATTTCTTGCAGATACTTTTCAGGTTCGTATATACGAACATCGGGATCGTAAGGGTTAAAAAATATAAAAAATTCAAATATAATCCGAATTAAATAATTTTACAACCATCGTATTCCCTAAATCCCATTCATGTAACAAGTAGAATCCTAATATTAAAAAAAAAAACTTTTATTGATGTTCAAAATTAATTTTTTTATATTTCAATTTCGAAAGTGGCATGCTGTAAACTCCTAAAAATAATAAAGTGACACAAATTTGAAGATAGCCAAAAGTTTCAAAATGTTGTCTAGTTTTCAAAAATATAACATATCATCATCATCATCATCATCATCATCATCTGATCAGCATCTCCAGTCTCCCGGGTGTGCTAACAAGCCTCTTCCATTTGTCTCTGTCTAAGAATAATTGTCTCTCCTCCGCCTGTTGAATGCTTGTCCCTTTCAGGAATAGGTCTTCTTTTACCAAATCCATCCATCTCGTCCGTGGTCTTCCGACTTTTCTCTTCCCTACTATTTTGTTTTCGAGCCAGGTTTTTGCCACTCTTCCTTCTTCCAATCTCTTCACATGACCAAACCATCCTAACCTTAAGCTTCTTATTTTCTCTTTTACCATTTTTTCGCATCCAAACTGGGTTCTTATAGTTGTGTTTCTTATTCTGTCTCGTCTAGTTCTCTGCACTGCCGTTCTCAAGAATTTCATTTCTGATGCTTGTATTCTACTATCGTCTTTTTTATTTAATGTACATATTATCATCAGTCAGTATCAGTCAGTTGTCATGAGCAGACCTCTTATCGATCTGTGCCCGTGCTCAAGGTCACCTACTGCTACACGTGTGTCGCGTGCCTGTCGGTACAAAATTAGTGCACTAAATTGTAAGTTTTTTTAATTAATTATGCCGGCTAACTGCAGCGTGTGTCGTGAAAAGTGTGAAGACGACAAAACTACAACCAAATGTGCCGGAAACTGTGGCAACGTGCTACACGTTACGTGTGTGCCGATACAAACTCGCGAGTCCAAGAAAAAAATTATGTGCGAGGCCTGCCGTGTAGAAAAGGATCACTCGTCCATGGGAAGTAGCAAGAGTGCCGCAACAAGTATAACAAAGGAATTCATAATTAACACCATGGAGGCATTCAAACAAGAAATGTTCCAAGAGCTCAAAAACTATTCTAAACAGTTCAATGAGTTTAAAGAGTCCTTGGACTTCTTTTCTGGAAAGATTGACACGTCAAATACACTCGTGGAAGAAATGAAAGAAGAGTTAAAAAAGTTGAAGGAAGAAAATGTGATCTTACGGAAAGAAAACGCTGCCTTAAAGGTATCTACTGGTGAGCTGGAAACACGCCTACGCAACCTGGAGCAATATTCTCGGCAATCAAACATCGAGATCAGTGGAATCCCCCAGACAGACAACGAGAGCCTTGATCAGTTGCTGATGGATGTCGCTAAAGCTGTCGATATAGATTGGAAAAAAGAAACAGTGGTGGCAGCTCATCGAGTGCCGAGTTTCAATCGCAAGCGTGTACCCTCCATCGTTGTCAAGTTCTCGACGCGGCGAGAGAGAGACGTGTGGATTGACGGATATAAGAGAGTGAGACCGTTGACAGCGGACAAAATCAACCCACATCTGCCCAAGGAAAAGGTCTTTGTAAACGAGCATCTTTCGCCAGCCAATAAGGTTCTTCTGTCCAAAGCCAAGGAAGTCGCAAGAAATAAGAACTACAAGTATGTTTGGTTTAAGGAAGGAAAATTGTTTGTTAGGAAAGAGAGTGGTGAGAGAATCATAAGAATCGAACATGAATCATTCTTAAGTAAATTGTAAGCAACAGAAAATACTGAAACAGTAAGCAGTTAGTATACATAAATAATTTATACTTTATACTCATACTTTATTTTTAGATTAAAATAAAACATTTGCTACAGTAAAAATTGAAAAATCATTAGAACAGGAATAATATAATAGATACATTAGTTTATAACGGATTTGAAAATGATTTTTTCACCACTGCAGTTGCTGACTTTAGTTGTATTCATATGAATATTAGAAGCTTAAGGAAAAATTTTGATTTGTTCTTAGTCCAGCTGTCAAGTATAAAACATGAATTTGATTTTATAATCTTGAGTGAAATTTGGGTGTTTGAAGAAGAAGCATCTTTTTATAAAATACCTGGTTATTCGAGCTTATACAACTGTAATAACGAGTATAGAGCAGGCGGGGTATTAGTATTTATTAAGAATAATGTAAAAGTTATAGAAAAATATATTAAACTGCTGATATATTAGTTTTAGAATTTAAAATAAACAATGCTATATTTAACTTGTTTTGTGTATATAGACTACATAGCTATTCAGAGTATAGTTTTATTTATGAATTAGAAACAAAATTTCAAAATTTAAGCTCAAACGTAATTTTTATAGGTGACATAAATATAATATGTATTAAAAAGGAAAAGCCAGAAGTGGAAACATATATGTCGTTGTTGTATAATCAAGGGTTCCATTGTTTTATTAATCAGTATACAAGAGAAACACAAGAGTCTAATTCTTGTATTGATCACATTTTTATTCGGCATAAAAATATCAAACTATTTCTGACGGGGATTTTTAAATTAGGAATAACAGACCATAGTTTGATTGGCTTAAAAATGACTAAAATTAAGAAGGATTCAAAAAATACCTATCCGCAAAACTTAATTGTAGAAAAAATATGCTTTGAAGACCTAAAATTGTATTTAAGTAACTGTAAGTGGTCCTGTGTATTAGATAAAATCAATGTAAATGATGCTATTGATGAATTTTATAACGTTTTGAATTATAGTATTAGTCTAAGAAAAAAAGAAAAAAAATACATTGACACCTAGGTATCAGAAAGCAAATCAGAAAAGTCCTTAGATTAATCAGTACATTTTGAATAAATTGAAAAAAAGAAATAACATTTATAAAATGATGAAAAGGAGACCATATGACTTAAGTTTGGTTACTTATTTTAATAAGTTTAAAGCTTCCCTTAATCAAATTATAGATACTACAAAAAATAACTATTATAGTAATTTATTTAATAATCATAAAGGTGATGTCAAGCAACAGTGGAAGCTAATAAACAGTTTGACAGATAAGACCAGTGACCGAGCAATAGATAACATTAGAGATAACGATGGCAGTATTGTTGAGGACCCGCAGGCTATTGCAGAGATGTATAATGAATACTTTGTAAGTGCTCCACTAGAACTCGTGGCAGACATGCCCGACAGTTGTCAACTAGGCCTGCCGAACTGTGAGCGTAACCAAAGAAGCTTATTCTTGTATCCCGTCACCAATCATGAAGTTCTCTCTATTATAAATTCTTTAAAAAATAAGAAATCTATTGGTTCTGACGCTTTATCGGTTGAAATTATTAAGAACATTGCCCCTGTTGTTTCTCACATATTGGTACACATTATTAATCTAAGTTTTGTTACCGGTGAATTTCCAAAAAAATTTAAGGAAAGTATTGTTGTACCTATATTCAAGAAAGGTTAGAAGGACCGTATACAAAATTACAGACCAATCTCGTTACTCTCAGTACTATCAAAGGTGTTTGAGAAGGCCATTAAATTCAGATTAATTGATTTCCTTAACTTTTTTAACCATCAACAATACGGATTTACAAAAGGTGAAAGCACCGAAGGTGCAATATTGAACTTCACAGAAGCAATATATTTATGTTTCAACAACAATCTTAAGACTACTGGAATTTTTATAGATTTTTCCAAAGCGTTCGATCTTGTAGATCATAATATTTTATTAAATAAATTATAATATGCAGGAGTAAGAGGAACTGCACTCAATTGGTTCAAATCATATTTGACAAATCGAACCCAAAAAGTAAAAATAAAAAATGTATTTAGAACACCACAAATAATAAAAAAAAGGGGTACCCCAAGGTTCTATTCTATCAGATTCATTATTCATATTATTTATTAATGACCTATTAAATATGCAGTTGAGAGGAGCAGTTAGTGCGTTTGCAGATGACGTGGCCCTCCGGTTTTCAAACAGCCATTGGGAAACCATTTGGCAAGATATGAACCACGATCTTAAATTGTTAAAGGACTGGTGTATCAATAACAAAATGGTCATAAACGCTACAAAAACAAAAATTATAAATTTCGATCTCAAAGGGTTTTCATTTGACAGCGTTCAAAAATTCCATGTTACAGACGAATGTTATAACAATAACTCAGTTTGCTCTTGCACAGAAATAGAGCAGGTGGAAAATATTAAATATCTCAGTTTGTATCTGGATGAAAAACTTTCTTGGAAAACACATACAATTCATTTACACAACAATTTGAGAAAAAACATCAGAAAATTTTACTTCTTAAGAAACTTTCATTAATCAAAATTTGCTACGCATGCTTTATTTCTCACTTATTCATTCAAGATTAGTTTACGGAATTGAAAACTGGGGAGGGGCTGGTAAAACCACACTTAAAGCGCTGATAATTACACAAAAACATTTTGTAAGAATTATTTCATTCAAACCCAAGCGCCAATCTTCTCACCCCCTTTTTATCGACTTGTAAATTTTACCTGTAATTCATCTTTTTGTTTATAAGGTTCTAAAGATATTTTATAATAGGAGTGGCAATTTTAAAACAGATAGATTATTACCCAGAACTAGAAGTGTCACTGAAGGAATCTATATAAGACCCAAGGTGAAAAAAAGTATATTTAAACAAAGCTTTACTTATTTAGACCTAAGTTATTTAATCAAATTCCAAATGGAATTAAATATAACAACTCATCCATTAATACATTTTTAGCAAAATTATGGAAATGGGTCCTTACTAAAGATCAAGTAAACTTTTTGTTTGAAACATTAATCTAAAGAAAAAAAGGATGAAACCAAATACAAATTTTTTTACATATTTATTGTCCATTACTAATTAATGTTTTAGGAGTTTATTTGTTATAGGCACATGAAAGGGAAGAGCTTGATTGGTTGTAGTGTTGTTCTATGATATTTGATTGGCATTTGAGTAGTTATAGGATCAGTATAGTTATAGTATATTAGTTTTAGTACAACTTAAATAATATTAAAGTTAATAAAAAGATAACTTTTAAGTTTAACCACGCTGCAGAGAGCTGTCTGCTTTACCTGGTTTTTGATTAACTGACTGTATTTAAATATTGTTTTAAAGTTATATTTTTTGTGCTAGCCATCATTTACTTGATGAGATGGCTAGAATTCTGTTGTATAAATATTGTATTTTTGTTATTTTATGGAATAAAAGATAAAAAAAAAAATAAAAAAATGTGGTGGCGGGCCTCTTTTAAAAAAATATAAAAAATTCAAATATAATCCGAATGAAATAATTTTACAACCATCGTATTCCCTAAATCCCATTTATGTAACAAGTAAAATTCTAATATTAAAAAAACTTTTATTGATGTTCAAAATTAATCTGTTTATATTTAAATTTTGAAAGTGGCATGCTGTAAACTCCTAAAAATAATAAAGTGACACAAATTTGAACATAGCCAAAAGTTTCAAAATGTTGTCTAGTTTTCAAAAATATACATTTATTACTATTAAAATCACAAATATAGCCTACACCATCATAAATCCTCAAAAGTGTAAAAATTACAAATTTTAGACTGTTGTGCAAGTAGAACTAAAAATGTCACAAAACAATATGTAAAATTGATAAATGTAACGTTATGTTTAATAAACTATTCTGCAAAATATGAACAACATAAAAGTTTTACTTATCTGTCGTTTGGAGCTAACGAGAATATGTACAGTAAATTAAATATGTAGTCTATGTTACTAGGTAGGTCACTAGACCGATCAAGATAGTTGAACATTTTAACACTCTCCCATCAAATAATGAGATATGTTTACAACACACAAACTAAAATAAACATTAGTTCACATACCACAGTAAAAATAAACATATTTAAATTACTAACATTGTCAACAACAAACTAATGCGGATGTCCACTAGCTCGAAGCAGCTGACGCGGGCTCAGACTGACAGCCAGAAATCTCAGCTGTTTGACGGGCATTTTTTTATAATAATGTTATGTTATTCACCGATGTTCCAAAGGCATCAAAGTTACAAGCAATAAAAATTTTTATTAGTATACTGGAGAGATAGGACATCAGAAAACTTACCTTA
>JAQJVL010005382.1:0-35793 GCA_035578905.1 Stictocephala bisonia | reverse complement strand
ATTGCTGGGTAGGTGGCAATGGTGGGGGTTGTTAGTTATCTTGTAGGTTAAGGAGGTAGTGGAGCTGGTGGTGGCTGGGAGATGAATAGGGCAGGTTTTGCAAGCTTTCTTGTTACAAGGATTAGAACCGGGTAGTTGCTGGTCTTCAGGACAGGTCCTGATGTTGGGATCGGGTAACTTAGGATGGACCAGGATTTGGCGGAGGTTTTTGTTTTGTCTGAAAGTCACATTAGGCAGTTTTTCAAGGAGATCTTTGGTGTGGGGGGAAGCTTTTAAGATGTTGAAACTATCTTTCAGGATTTGGTTGAGTTTCTGTAGGCCATGGTAGTAATTAGTGACAAGGGGTAAGCATTGGGAAATACTTCTGGTTTGGGATTGGTTTTGAAATTAGATAAAAAATGGCTTATTTGGAGGCAAAGTTAGGACTATAGGAGTCCTCTCTACTACTTAACATCATATGAATAAATACAATTTGAGATAAATAACATCAAATTATATTAAACTCTATGCAATGCAATATTAAACTATTTTATATAAAAATAAACAAAAATTAAAAGATTAACTATTCTAATAAAGCTAATCAATAGAAAAGAAATTAATTGGCACTAACTATTCAAAGTATAATGGTAAAATTCAAAAGAAAGAAAGTAAAAAAACGCTTTAAAGACACTATCACCCATTCATACCTTACTCATACCGTACCCTACATAGCCCCCGCAAACCGCCAGCCCACCGCCACTACAGATCCCGCATCAAATGACCTTTAACTTCCATCCTGAAACGAGGGTAACCTTATATTATTTTGTTGCTGTCAGGGAGCGCATGCCAAGAGCGACAAGCTGTTATAGTGAAAGATTTGTTATATAAAGTAGTATGATGTACAGGGACTAATAATATTGATGCTTCCTGATGAGTATTTCTCTAACTTATTTTGTTTATGAACCTAAAACGTTCAGACAAGTAACTGGGATTTTTTGTTTTTAAAATCTTGTGAATCAGTAATATTAAATGATACTCACGAAGCTGTTTAAGCTTCAGAATAGACTTGATTGAATAATGGCGTAACGTGATCATAACACTGTACCGGGTCTTTGACCGGTACAGTTTCGTTTTTTTCGTCATTGTCTGCCAGGCTGCCTGAGATTCGTTTTTGCCCTGCGTTTCGCGTTGTTGGTAGCCGTTGGCCCAGTTCCGTTTCGTTCCGGTTTCCAGCAGCTTCGGTCCGGTTGACCGGCTTCTAGATTGTTCGAGTAGTTCTAGTTTCTCTGGAGCCTTCGTCTTTCAGGTTGGCCGTCATAGGGTCTTTGGCTCTGCCTGCTGAGATTACTATGTTCGGCTGAGAGACTCCAAAACTCCAGGGTCCTCGAGTAGGACGCTTCTACCCTCGGCCTGCCGTCCGGGGATTTTCAACCTTCTGCACTGCCTGCCTGGCCTGAGGACCAAGTCGTAGAGCACATGTTGCGACTAAGCTGCCTTTCCCTACATCTGGGTGTTTTCTTCAGTCCTCAGGTCAGTTCGTTCCATCTTTTTTTCCCGGCGGCTGAGCTGGGGGTGATTTGTGAAATAAAAAAAAAAAAAGGTGCAATTAAAAAGAAAAAAAGAAGTTTGTAGAACTTTTCATGTGGCCTAGGCCTAAAAAACTCGAACAGTGATTTTAGGAAACACAGCCATGGGGGACATTGTTATGGATATTGAAAATTTAAGAAAAGAAGAAGGGTTTTTAAAATATAAAATAAAAAAAAAATTGTGTTAATATTTATTGTTGTTAATCTTTAGTTTATTTTATTGTTATAGTTATTCAAGTTTTTATATTTTGTTAGGCCCTACTGTTAAACTATAGTATTCTTTATTTATATGTTTAGGCCTAGTGATTTAGTTATTTATTTATTTATTTCGTGTTTTGGTATTATTGATGTCAGGGGATAATAGAACGGTACCGTGTTAGATTTTCTTTTAAATTATTTAATTTTTAACCTTTCACCAAAAGGGGATTATTGTTCTTTGCTTAATCTAATTCGGAGCTGCCCCGGGATTCCGGCTTACTCCCGGGCCTCGGTGGAATCAAGGGATGCGGGCCAAATTGCCGGTGTAATTGGTGATACCAAAAATTTTATAATTTTCTTCACTTTTAGTCGGGGCCTATTAAATTTTTCTTACGTTTTGGGGTGTCTCAGGCTAGGCTGCAGATAGGCCATGTAGTTGTTAATTTGTTAATTTTGGTATTTGTTGAGTTTGTTGTTCTTGTAGCTTTTGTGTGTTTTGTTATTTATTTAATTACGAATTAATATTGTGGCCTTCTGCCTTTTTTTTGTTGTGGCCTTCTGCCTGCCAGTTTGTTTTCTTAATAATAAACTAGTTTTGCTCAGCTGCCGAGTGTTATTTTGACCCTCCAACTGCCACCCGTGATCCCATCGCTCGACTTGTTTTGAGCCATCCCCCGGTTGGCACGCTTACCAGCTTTGGTGGGGGGGATGGGTCTCAACACTGTAGATTGAAAATAAATTTTATACAATAGTTCTGCGCCCATTGAAGCTTGTCCAAGAGCTTAACAATCATGTCAATAGTTATGATGTCACAATAATTAAAATGAGGCATTGTGTCTTGACCAGCATCACTTTAACGTTAAATCGAAGAAAAGATGCATAACGTTTCAAGCAGTGAATGCCAGCAAATACTCGATTGCACGTAGTCGTAATCTGATCAGTCCAATTCAAAGTCCTACCCATGACAAAACCAAGATCCTTTACTTTGTCACAATAATCTAAAGTAGAGTTATTTAGTTGAAGCTTAGGAAATGTGTCAATATTAACTTTAGAAATTAGTCTTGGATGTCCAATGACAATTGCTTGTGTTTTTTGTTCGTTAAGCTTCAATCCATGTTTTAAGGCCCAAAAAGAAAGTGCATCAATGTCACTGTTTGTTCGAGAAACGGCTCCGGCCATCTCAGTAATAGAGAAGTGTTGAGAGATATGCAAGTCATCTGCATATAAGTGTAGGAAGAATATTTTATGTGATCTGTAATATAATTTATATAAAGGATAAACAGTATTGGACCCGACACTGAACCCTGAGGACTCCTCGAGAAACATGTCTCCATTCAGACATACCATCATTAGTTTTTACACACTGCCTACAGCCAGGTAGGACTCAACCCAGCCAACACTACCATCAGTTATGCCATATTTTTTTTTTAATTTTATTGAAAGAAGAGGGTGATAAACATAATCAAAAGCTTTTGAAAAGTCAAAAAGTGTTAACAATGTAAGCTCTCTATTGTCTATAGCTGTACAGATATCTTCTGTAATTTTAAGAAGAGCTGGTGTGGTACTATGAAATTTACAGAAACCAGATTGAAATTTAGATATCAAATTAAATTCCTCAATAAAATATGAGAGTTGCGTATGGACAATTCTTTCAAGACATTTGGAAAGAGCGGGGAGAATACTAATGGGTCTCAGAACGTTTTGAAGGGGAAAACTATAGCTGATTTGCATGCAGTTGAGAATATGCCGGACATTAAGGAAGTATTGAAAATAGCAGTGATTATTGGAACTGTAACAGGTAAAGTTATCTTTAAAAATTTAATAGGGAGATTATCTGCCCCAACTGCATTACTAGATGTTCGCATTATAGGTTTTGGGACTGGGCTAAACGGATTTGGTTTTTAATAAAGGTTGGTAGGGTAACCTCTTTTGGAATGCACTGGGAAGTTGGTTATTGTATTTATTTAGGTTTCTGGGAGAGGAAATGATGCATTTGGTACGGGTGGCTAGGCTATAGGGTAGGGAGCATTCAGTTTTGTTGGAGTGACAGCTGGTATAGTGAAGGTATTGTTGTTTATTGGTAGGTTTGATGTGAATATCAGTTTGAAGGACACCGTCCTCCAATCCAATTTCAACATTAAGGAAGACCATGCGTTTAGAAGAGGATTGCCAGGTGAAATTCAGGGATAAAAAGTTTTGTAGGCTTTCAAGAAAGGTTTCAAGATTAGTTTCGGAGTCAGTCCAGATCATGAAAATATCATCGATGAAGATGAGCCAGCAGAGGGGTTGTACAGGTTGTTTTTGAAGGAATGACTTCTCCAATTTCCCCAGGAACAGGTAGGCATAGGAAGGGGCCATGCAGGTACCCATAGCGGTACCCTTGGTCTGGAGGTAGTTGATGACAGAACTTTGGAAGTGGTTTTTTTCAAGGATGAATTGAGTCAGCTGAACTAGGAAGGAAGTCTGAAGAAGGCTAAGGAAATGATTAGTATCCTGGACGTGGGAAGGAAGTTATTGTACTAGAGGTTGGAGTTTGTCATCGACAAAGGCAGAGATACGTTCAGTAACAGAATTACAGCTGGCCACAATAGGCCTACTTACAATAAATACACAACCAACTTGTCAGTGCATTCCAAAAAAGAGGTTACCCTACCAACCTTATTAAAAACCAAATCCGTTTAACCCAGTCCCAAAACCAACCCCAAACTAGAAGTATTTCCCAATACTTACCCCTTGTCACTAATTACCACCATGGCCTACAGAAACTCGACCAAATCCTAAAAGATGGCTTCAACATCTTAAAAGCTTCCCCCCACACCAAAGATCTCCTTGAAAAACCTCCTACTGTGACTTTCAGACAAAACAAAAACCTCCGCCAAATCCTGGTCCATCCTAAGTTACATGATCCCAACATTATGACCAGGTCCTAAAGACCAGCAACCACCCGGTTCTAATCCTTGTAACAAGAAAGCTTACAAAACCTGCCCTATTCATCTCCCAGCCACATCTGTTACCAGCTCCACTGCCTCCTTAACCTACAAGATACCTGGAAACCACTCCTGTTATTCCACCAATTAATTTATCAACTCAGTAAAAATCTTTTCTCCTGGGATCAATTTTTGATCAAAGGAAAAATTAGACTGATGTTCTACATTATCATCCTCCGAAATTTCAGTATTGCTGATGTATTTTCCATCATCTTCTTGTTCCTTCAGTGCAGTTATGATATGCAAGAAGTCATTTCTCAATATTTGGTTCTTTTGGCGATACTCCCGTATACCCTTTGTTAAACCTGAGAAGAAATCAAATACTTTGTCGGGTGTCACTTTCATACCGAAGAATGCACTAATTTTTCGAAAACTGCTGTATATGAAACATTTAGTAATACCACTGTACGTGTAAGCGTAAGGGTATGTGAGTGGGTCAATACCACTGTATGTGGAGGGGTGGGCAGGTGGGTCAATACCACTGTACGTGTAAGAGTGGGCGGGTGGGTCAATAACACTGTATGTTGTAAGGAAGGGCGGGTGGGTCAATACCACTGTATGTTGTAAGGATGGGCGGGTGGGTTAATACCACTGTATGTGTAAGAGTGGGCGGGTGGGTCAATAACACTGTATGTTGTAAGGAAGGGCGGGTGGGTCAATACCACTGTATGTTGTAAGGATGGGCGGGTGGGTTAATACCACTGTATGTGTAAGGATGGTAGGGTGGGTCAATACCACTGTATGTTGTAAGGAAGGGCGGATGGGTCAATACCACTGTATATTTGTAGAAGTACCTATTCGTTTCTGCCACAGTAAAAGTTTCACAATATAAAACTCTGTGAGCAGGCATCATAAAGTGTATTAATGTACTTATTTGTACTTCTGTAGCCACTCGATAACCAGTTGGCTTTGGCCACACCAACAATTTTCTTCCGCTTTCTTCTTTCTAGGCTCCTCACTCTAGTTTTGCTTTTGCTTTGTCTTGCACAATATATCGGCCTTACCAGTGAAACTCTTCAAAAACGCATGAATGGCCATAGACATGATTGCAAAGTCCAAAATCCTGAAAATACCTGTCTCTGCCCATACTCACAGAGCAAAGAATATCTAGAGCGGACACCCCAGCCTTAACAGTAGTAAGTCAGTGAAGCACATTTTCCACCATCTTGTGGGGTGCTAGTGACCAAACCAAGGCCTCGGGCGCTCTCGTTTTTAATTCGCACCGCTTCACTAAAACTGCGTTTTAAATAAGAAGACGTTGGCCTAATACGTTCAAATTTGTATATAAGGTAAAGAAAGAGTTATTCCAGCTTATAAAAGTGTTTTTATAATTTTTCAATGACAAAGTTTTTTGTAAATTAGGTTTAATTGAAATTATTTTTTAATCCGAGGAAGTCTTGACATAAAAAAAGTACATTGCGAGGAAGTTTTTCATTTATTGGTCAGAGACTTTTTGTCAGCGGGAAAGTTGTAGATGAATAAAAAAATTTCAATTTTATTAAAACCTTTTTTTTATTAAATGTTTTGTTTCGCCAGAAATCGAGGTATAGTAAAGCGACAAAACTGTCTTTCGCGCAACCCGCTGCCGTGCCGCGCCCGACCATAGCTGTGTAGTGTTTTTGTTTCTAAACAGCAGCTTTTCCAATTCTACAATTCTTGTATACCTATTAGAAATTTAGTTAATGTAATTCAAATATTTTGTCAATGGATAAATTAAATAATGTTATGGAATTATTAGTAATTATTCTAAAATTGTTTTAATTATTCTTTAATGTTTTATTGAAAATTGAAAAATGTAACAATTTCTTAGCTTGTAAGCAAAAAACACTGCAAATTATTAGAGTTGTAAAGTTTGGCCTCAAATATGGTTACAATATGAATTATTTGCCAATAAAATGCAAATTTATATATAATAACATAAACCATGAAGTTAGCATTTGACTTAATCTGATCAATATAAGAAAGATTACTTAAAAGTTATGTTGTATCTTGGGCTTGTGATGTTACTATGAGGTGATTAATAATAACTAAACAAATAAAATTTTTAAAGAAAGCAATCTTTTATTAATTTTATTTACAGTGGTGTTTTACATAAAAATTAAATTTATATGAATACAAATTGCTGTTGAAAAATAGAACTAAACAACGTATATATGAAAAACGTTAGTCATTGTTAAACGTTTTATTACTTCACAGACCCAAAAACAAAACTTTTTTAGTTAAGTCATTCCTAACCCTATTAAAATGGTTTTTTTCATTCACTTTCTTCGAGTAATAATTTAACCTTATGTTGAAATACTTTTTGCAGAGTGCTCGTATGAGTAGTACATAGTGACACTGTTCTGGATCTGTTTCATACATATGGTCACTAATAAAAACATTTCTCCCAACACAACTGTTTATTACATCCACTGTCATTTGTTCCAAAATATTTTTTTTATATGCATTGTCAGTTTTTATTTTAGTACGAAGAACTGTCTCACTCATCCTACACACTGTTGTTACTCCTACTGAAGGTTGAATAAGACCACCCCTATTTTTACACGTTATTAAGTTGGTCTCTTTGCTTTTGTCGGTCGAAAGTAGTGATATGCATTGTTCGCATATAATACTAGCAGCTGTTGATCTGGATACGTATCCGGCGATGTATTCAACAATATCAGAGGCAATGTCAGATCTCATGTTGTCATTTGTAACGCAGTTCAAAAAGTTACTATCTGTTTCATCCAAATTACAAAATTTACTTTGCTCGTCTTCTGACATTGTTCTCCATAGGGGAACAGAGGTATTTATTTCTTCAAGTTCGGACTTTTTTTGCCTGATTTTGAACATTACTGACCTGTCCAAAGCGAAAGTATTGCCAGTGTTTCTGTCTTGTAGCTCACTATGTAGTAAGAGCCTTTTAAAAGTTCCAGTGAATTGCCTACAGGTAGGATTATTATTGGAACCTCCTCGGGAACGTATGTACCCAAATAACCTTTCAAGGTGATCCTGGCTAACTTGTATAGAGGTAAGTATTTTAATGGTGGATCTGGCTTACCAACTAGCTCTTCATATAGACCCAAGGAACTTTTGATGCAAAACCCAAGGAAGCCAGTTTTTCTTTTGCTCTGTAGAATGTCCTCACCATTAGAAGTCTTTAAGCTACAAATGTAATCATACGTCTCATTTAAACATTTTGATTGTTGAACTATGTTTGAAGCACACAGTGCCTTTTTTTTACCAAAACTTCTTATACTCTGACTGTTCAATACATCAAACAAATCATTAAATGTTCTTAAGAAATCAGTCGTCGCCTTACAATCTTCAAATCCTTTTACATTATTTTCTAGCAAATACTTTAGTGAATCGGCAACAGAGTTACTGAAAACCTGTGCAGCCAACTTAACTTTCATTTTCTGCCTCCAATATTGTACATGATCTTTAGTGAGTTTGTTGCCTAAATGCAATTCCTGTTCGTTTTGCACTTCATGCAATAACTTAATATACTTCCACTCTATTCTTTGCTTCCCTTGCACTAGGATCCCATAATCTCCTAGTGTATTACGTACCAGTTTTAGCATGTGTGGAGGATCTAAAAATAAAAACACTGGATTTCCCGTACAAGGGTGAGGAAAAAAGGTTTTAAGATTTTTGGTCGATATGGAGCAACCCAGTTTATTTGCCATTGCTAAGTTGCAAGATGTTCCATCACAGGTCAGTGACACAACAGTCACCCCAGCTTCATGTACGAGTGACAAACCTTGAGTAACCAAGCCACAAAGCTGTTCACTTGTTGTGCTAGACACGAAAAAATATCCCAGAGGTATTTTCAACGCAGAATTAAAAAAAACCAGGTGGAAAACGAGTACCTCTGATGCTAAAGTTGACGAATCATCTGAAACTGGTATTCCAACATTGACAGGGCCATAAAATTTCTTCCCATCCCATTCTAAGTGCTTCCGGATGGCCATACAATCTATTTGTAATGCGCATATTGAAGGGTGCTTACTCTTGGCAGCGTATTCTGTTAAAGGTCTTAATACCTCAGTGGAGAACCCTGGTTCGCACTGTACACTACTATACCATCTTCGCAAGGTTCGGGTATGAGGCAAAGCAGTATTAAATGTTTTGCGAACATAGGTATACGCCTTTGGCGACAAAAAATGAAGTGTCACAGCAAATGCTCTCAAGCGTTCTTCGTAACATTTTTTCAACTTTGGATTTTTTGTCTTTTCTATGGAACGTTTAATTATTAACGTTTAATCCTTTTTCTTTTTGGTGCTATTGCTACAACCAAAACAAACACAGTGTGGCATTTTGGAATCAAAGTAAACAGTAATAACATTACATAATGCTTGCCGTGATACAGAAACACGTGGAAATCAAAGAGTGAATGCGAATGACGCTCGGGCCGTGGGAGTACTGGGTCGAGAAGTGGAGGGGGAGACGCCATCTTGTGGGGTGCTTGGCTTCAACGCCACACCACTGAGTGTCCGCTCTAGATATTCTTTGCTCTGTGCCCATACTCTTCTCTATAGCCAAAATCTTGATAGTGTTTGTAACAATTGTTAATTGTTGCATTATAATTAAATTAGAAAAATTGTATTTAGAAAATGTTAAATTTTGTAAGAACTGAGAGGTTTAGGAGTTTGTTTTGTTTTCCCAAAGTTTTCCCTATAAATTCTCCAAGTTTTGAGAAAAATTCAGAATCTTCCCCTTTCAAATAAAAAGTAGTTTTTCCCATATAAAATAGTTAAATAACCAGTATTTTCACGTTTGTTAATTTCCTGTCAATTTCATGCGACATGTTTTCTGAAGGCAACATGTTTGGTGAGCCTTACCTGTTCAGATGTCCTGGTTTAGAGGGTTCTAATTGGTTGGTTTAGCTTCTAGAGGTAAAGTGGGGGTAAGTCTGTTGGAGGAAGCGTGTGGCCGTTCGGGCAGTTCTCCAATAACTTTCTTAGTGGGACCACGTTCGCTCCGCTTTCGTGTACACGGCGACTTGTACCGTTTCGGTTTTCCTTTACCGTTGCGGCAATTTTTCTGTAGTTCGCTTGTGAGTGTTTGTTTGAATGCCAGACGAGCTTTGTTGTGGTTAATTTTGGATTCGAAACCTCCAGGATAGCTACGTAAGTAATTTTTTCTACAAGTTTTCTTTAGTTAGAGTTTTTCAGTAGGGTTTTAGTAGATAGGGTAAGATCCACCAAACTTGTTTCTGGAAAGAAGTCACTCTTCTAGTGACAAATTTTAAGAGTGTTTTGATTTTCTTTGTCTTTCTGTTTAAACTTTGTAAGTAAAAGGAGAAATGTTTCAAGTCACTAAAAGCTGGTTATTTCTTTTGGTTCCAGATCTCCCAGAGGCAATTTTAGACAGTTTTAAGAAAATTTTGAGAATTTTTTATGAAAGTTTTAGACTATTTTTATGAAATTTAATACAATTTTGAATTTTTTGATTTAAAAGTTTAAAGAAATTTATTAAAAAAAGTTAAATAAATAAAAAAGGTTCTGGTCTGAAGATATTTAATTTATTATTTTGGAAGAGTTGTTTTAATTTATTTATGTTCCATTGAGTCAATAAAAGAAGAGATTTTTATTTTCGTTTTTTTATCATGATTTGTAGAAGAAACCAATTTTATTTGTTGAATTTATTTATAAGAAGATAAATAAACATTTTTATCACTGGACAAGTCTTACTTTAATCTCTCATTTAAGTTTGTTCAACATATCAAAAATAAATAGTAGCTTTAATAAGGCTACATGTTACACCACTAAAGTAATCATATCCCTTCCTTCCCATGCCAATAGTCCCTAACTCCAAAGGATGGAATTAGCACACCAATAGACAACAAAATCCCGTGACCCACCTAATTTGAACATAAGATAGACCACTTCCCTTCAACACCTTCCCCATCAGCAAACTTCATATATATATATTTTAGGATGTAATAAAATTAAACTGAGTACCCTTATATTTATTTTTATTAAAAACTCATTATACAACATGTTTCGACTTTCTGGTCATTTTCTAGTATAAATTAAATAAGTTGAATATATAATAATTTTTAAAATAAAATTGTAAAACATGTGGTTTTTGTAAATATTGATGAATATGGATAAGTTGGTGATATTTTTAGTTATAATTTTTAATGTTTCGAATCTTATCAAAAATATAACACAACTACAATGAAATCCACATTCGCAGAACACTTGCTCTCTACAAACCACACGTACACAAAAATAGAAGAAAACAAGAAAATATTAAATTTTATGAAAAAGGGCAAGAAAATGAATGCAACAGAAGAATTACATATATATTTGGCACAACAAGATAATCCACTGAACATGTTGAACACACAAATCAATTATACAAACCCTATTTTTGATAAGATTCGAAACATTAAAAATTATAACTAAAAATATCACCAACTTATCCATATTCATCAATATTTACAAAAACCACATGTTTTACAATTTTATTTTAAAAATTATTATATACTCAACTTATTTAATTTATACTAGAAAATGACCAGAAAGTCGAAACATGTTGTATAATGAGTTTTTAATAAAAATAAATATAAGGGTACTCAGTTTAATTTTATTACATCCTAAAATACGGAAGTAGCCCTAATTTAAACTTTATATTACTTTATATATATATATATATATATATATGTATATATATATACATATTACTTTATATATATATATATGTATATATATATATATATATATATATACCAATTGAAAAAACTGCATCAATACCTGAGTGTTGCTCTATGGATGTACAACCCCCACCACTGCCACCTACCCAGCAATAGTGGAAGCCATGTCAGTCTCTATCTCTCTCTACTCACCTTAAGAAAGTGCCAATAGCACTGAAAATTCATGTGATTATGTAAGTCTTTTGTGTATGTTACTACTACTCTGGTGTAAGTGAACTTGTCTTCTAAGGTAAATTTGCTGATGTCCTATATCTCCAATATACTAATTTGCAAATACAGAATTTATGACAAGATTGACATGGTAGGAAAGGAGTATTGCATAGTGCATTTTTTATCCAGAAGTCTCAGTCGTTGTTAACAGATAACACAGAGGAAGAATGATTCACAAAAAGTTTTGCTGAAGCATTATCAGGTTATGAACAAAAGTGTTCGTGGATAAGGAAATCATAATGGAATATTAAAAAAAATGGGAGTTGATAACTTCCATCCTTGAGAATGAATAGATGATAGCTTGATTGTCAAGATCAGATCCATGTCCAACCCGAGGGCTCTAAGAAAGGAAGCTTAGTTAAACTTTACTAAGGTTATTACTAAAAATTTAAGCTTCTTGTAAACAGCGTCAAGGTGTTATTTACAAAATTTACATCACAAATGTTTTTCCCATGCCGTGATGTGACATCTTCAGTGCTATCTCTGAGACTGTTGCTGTTGTTCCAACAGTTCCAAGTTAGAGCAACTGTTGCTATTGATTCCAACAGTTAGAAGCTGATAAGTTGTAATAAATTTGACTAAAGATACATTGGACCAACACTCTGAATCTTTAGTAAATACTAAATATACTCCAATACCTGGTAAAACAAATAAATTAAGAAAATATAAAAACAATTATATGCGACGAAACAAATTGAAGAATTTTCTGAGAAATTCCATTAGCTTAGCCTGTAGTATATGAAATACCTTATAATTGTGGGCCAGTCTACCTAGGAAAAATCAAGAGGTTAATTTCCACAAGGATTAAGAAAATAATACTAAGAATGAAGATACGGAAAAGTCTGCAGTTGCGGAACATAGAATAAAAACTACCCTGGAAGTTTATATAACCAAACTAAAGTCCTTGCCAACGTCCTATATTACTACCCAAGAATCGTAAGGGAAGCTATAGAAGTATATAAAAGAAGAAATAATTTAAATAAGGATAAAGTTTATGCTTCCAGAGGCATGGGAACCTATTTTAAGTAAATTGAAATAAAATGGAAGGGTTAGCCGTATTGATTTTGTTCTGCCAATGCAGTATGTCACATGGATCATGCCTCTGCTCCTCTCCAGCAAACCTGCCAAATTAGCTCCTACCCCATCACCTGTTATAATAGCTGGAAGGTTATTCGCCGATGTCAGCCTCAGCGATAACATTGAGGATGCCACATCACATTATGGGCGAGACGTCTGGTTATCTTTTAAATGGTGCAGATAGCACCTTGATGTGTTTGTCACCTAAAAATATATATTCTGGTTATATACTGGTTACTTTTAAATAATACCTTTTCGGTTCATTTTTCTTAATTATACAATATTTTGGATACTTAAATAGTTAGATTGAGTTAGATTTCATTTGTAGAAAATCGTTACATTTTCTTTAAGAAGTGTAGTTTGAAAGTAGTTAAAGAAAATTAATTCTGAGTAAACTGTAAGAAAATATAATGATGATACCAGGATGTTTGTAAGAAGTGTGTTAGGAGCAGAGAGTTTGTTGTATTATTATAGGTAGGTGAAAGGGTCAATACCACTATATAAGTATTAACATCCAACTGTTACTATATTGTGTATTGTCAACAATATAAATATGTTAATTTTTGCATTGTTGAATACTAGAGATTGAATATTTGAAAGGCTACTTACTTACTTACATGTTCTTTTATTCTATTTTTTTTTTTTTTTTTTTTTTTTTTTTTTTTTTTTTTTTTTATTAATCCATGTCAAATTCAAATTGTTTATTGTAAATCATGACTTTATATACCAAAAATTTTATTTTAATGTATTCTTTTTAGTGTTGAAAAGTAGTTCGTTACTTGTAGATAATGATTGACTTTTATTGTCACTAAAATGCATTGAAATAAATAAGATAGGTTTAATGAATCAGGAAAGTTGTTTTTTAAAAAGCAAGCATAAGTTTCTATTGTTGGTTGAATTTAAAATTATGAGTTACCTAATTATATATTTTTAAATCTTGAATTACTTAAGGGAGAACCTTTTTGCTTTAAAATATTGATTCCTAAGGGGTTGTAAGCATGAAGCAATATTTATCTCTAATATGTCCTTATTATAAATAAGAATGTCATTTAATTTGTTAGATGTATTAGTAAAAGAAAAAAAACGATGGCCATGATTTGTTCTAGACGTCCTAGAGATCGTACCACCATTGAAGACAAAGAGTTAAACAAAGATAAAGAAAAAGAGGGTGAAGCTATCAAGGAACGTTATTTGGGACTTATAAAGAAAAAAAGGCGAGTAAGGAGATTAAATGATCGTAAATTTGTTTTCGATTGGGACGCATCAGAAGACACTTCGGTGGATTATAATCCATTGTACAAAGAAAGGCATCAGGTTTGTAACTAAGTGATGTATAATTGGTTACTTATTTTGCTAGATAACAACTATCAAATCAAATAAATAATTTGTATTTATGCTAATACATTATTAAAGTTTATATTGTAGCAAATAAACAATAAATAATTTTATTTCTTCTTTAAGTTATTTATTGGAGAATTATTTAAAGTATTAAGTAATTAGTTTCAAACTATTATTTAATACTTTAAAAAAAATAAAATTATTTTTTATGCTTATATCCATAATGTTTTTGAATTAAAACACCCATTTTACTTAGAGGTTTTGTAGAGCCTCTTGATTAAAGGGGGTTTCCTGAGCACTGGCGTGTTGATACTGTATGACTCATAGAGTTTGGACATAACTGCTTATGAACGTGAAAATAAAAAAAGTATTAAATTAATATTAACCCTTTGAGTTCCAGGCTTATTTTGGTTTTATATGCAAGAAGGGCCAGGCCTTTACTGTCGTTTGTTATTTATTGACGAATCTTTGTGTATTTGTTTTCAAAAATTTTTCATACAAAACTACATTTTGTCAGGGGAAATTAAAAATCACATGTAGTAAAAATAAATTATTATTACTGAAATATGTGGACTTAAGTTTGATTTATTCAAATCAAATTTATTCAAATGGACTTAACATTTGGTTTTTTCAAATTCTAAGCCAAATATCGATATTAAAAAGATCTGTTGGCCAAATCTGCTCAACTTTATTAAAGTCCCATATTACTATTCACACACTGTCCAAGTATTGTTAGATTTTATAATAAAATTCCGGTATTACAGCACTTTTTTGTACAAATTTTTGTAAGACACTTTATGTATTGTTATATCAACAAAGACCAACAACCTATTGTAACCTTAACCTGAACCCTTCACTTATGCTATAAAAATAATTGTTATATCGAAGACCATTATATATAAATTGTTATGATATGAATTAAAATAGTAAAACATATTTTAATGATGAAAAAAATGTTGATGACAGGATAATCTGCTGTTTGTACTTAATACAAAAAGTCCAACGGTTTTTTGGACCTTTGTTGTTACTCAAAGGTTTAAAGTTAACCATGGTATCAATTTGATTAATGATTGAATTTGTTTAATTCTGCCCAAATGTCCTTAACAAGAGCTTTTTTTAATGCAGAAGTGCCATAGACCAACTCGTAAAATCAGATCCAGCTGAGTATTAAGTAATGACCAACATTGTTTTGTCCAAATATTAAAAAAATTTTATGTGGTGATTTTTTTGTCATTCAAATTTCATTTAAAGGTATGAATTGAAATATAACAAAACAACTTATAATTAACAGTGGTAACTTTGGATTAGATTAGTACTTTGAGCGTTTAATATCACTTTTATCAACCTTATCAATACCTTCATCATGAAATGTTGTTTTCATTCCTTGTCTTTCATGTATTTCTGCAAAGATACTTTGGTTTTGCTTCATTTGTTGTTGATTAACTATTATCTAAACCTTTTGTGATCAAAGCTTTTATGATCAAAACATGTAGGTGCGGATAGGTGGGTATATCACCACTGTACGTGTAGATACCTATCAATGTTCAAAAAATAATATAAACTGATTATCACTCACTCATTTGAAACATGGACAGTGGGTGGTATGGGTTAATGTTTTTTAAAATTAAAAAAAAAAAGGAAAGTGTTGTGGGGAAAGTGTTGTGGGGCTTTCTAAACTTTTGAAGTACATTCATATTCAAGGTTTAGAGCTCTGTGTAATTTTCATGCAATTTGCCAAGAGTTATTTTCTGATCCAAACAATAATTTACATAGGTCTATTTGTCAATGATTTTCTTTTGTCCTCTGTTTCTACATTTGCCCTATATACTGTATTCCACCTGTTTAGTCTATACAACTAAATTACATTTATTTCACTGTAAGCTTGTGAAAGGTTTTATTTTTTCCCTTTATATTGTAATATAAAATAATAATAATAAAAAATATTTTATATATTTTTTATTATTATTATTAATTTCCTGATATAAGTGATTCGTATTTGCCAAACTTACTTCCACTAGCTACTATACAGTTTGAACTGTAACCAGACTTCTCTGTAATCAGTTATAGTTTCCAAAATAGTGACAATTTGTTATATTTTTTATCTTTCTTATTATTTTTAATCTATATAAGATGGTAGTTTAAAAATCACAGGCAATATTTGATAGC
Organism: Stictocephala bisonia; assembly: GCA_035578905.1. NCBI lineage: Eukaryota > Metazoa > Arthropoda > Insecta > Hemiptera > Membracidae > Stictocephala > Stictocephala bisonia. Next base: position 19,549 of record JAQJVL010005382.1, on the reverse strand, counting down.
CTCTAGATATTTCAGAGGACAAATTTTACTAATAGTTTAGCCTCAAATATTTATTAATCTATTTCAAATACAAGTTTTTGAAGAATTGAATTTTCTTATGAATGTTCATTGGACAACTTCTTAATTTAAAGAATTGTTTATCTTAATTTTAGGTACAGTTTTTTGGACGTGGAAATGTGGCTGGTATTGATATTAAAGCACAAAAACGAGACCAGTCGAAGTTTTATGGTGAACTGTTAGAAAAGAGAAGAACAGAGGCAGAAAAAGAACAAGAGAAGTATGTTATAATTATTTGTTTCATTACACAGTTGTTAGTATTTAATTTCAATAATAACAATAATTGTTATTATTGAAATTAAATACTAACAATTATTGCAAATTATTTGCCTGGAAATTCTTACTGTATGCAACAAAATACAGTGGTTATCCAGAAAATGAAGAACATTTACTTATCCATGCCTAGAATCCAACCTCATTGTGTTGCAGGCAGTCATATTCTGTATAGTAATTCTTTTTTGTATTTTGAAAACCATGAAAAAAATTAGAAAAATATTTATTTTAGTTGGAAAATTGTAAATATATCTTTTTTTGGTTTCACAAGGGATCTTAAACCACCAGAAATTTTTAATGTACTATGCTCAAACTGAAATGCCTGTTTTCCTGATTTTGTCAAAATGTTCTTTTATGCACTTATATGTGAGTGATGGTCTTTTCACATTGCATATCAAATTACCATAATACAAAAATTATTAAACAAATAAAATATTTTTTTGAGCTAAGTCTGCAAGTTTCATGTGCTTAAAAGGGCTCCACTAGTCTTGAAAGCTCAAAACTCGTCAGTTTGATTAAGATAAAGGCAATCAAAATTAACTTTTTCATTATTATCACCATTCTAATACAATTTGTAATCAATCATACCCGAGAGTTTAGATAGATCCATAATGCATAGCTGTAACAATTTTAAAATGGAGCTCACCACAGACTTTCTTGATCAACTCCTGGAGAAAATAGTGATACCTACCAAAAATGAAAAGCATTGTGAAGAGCATTGTTGAGTATATCATGAATTAATAACTAAAACAGAGTGGAGTGGGGAAGCATTAATAAAACCCTCTACAGTTTCTAAGGCCTGGTAAGCCAAATGAAAAGATGTGTTGGTTGTTTGAGATCATTTAGCGGAGGAAATGTCGCCAAACTTCTGACAACAAGTTGTTAACCAGGGATTCTAGAGAAGCTTCCAGAAACTTGGGGAATTGGTGTTCTATTTGAAGGGTGTAATTTTGTTACAAATTCAAAATTAACTTGATTTTACTCCTAGAAAACGTATACAATTTTCAAAGTAACACCAGGTTGTATGAATACTTTCTGACTGAGCTTGTGAAGTATATTAATAACGTAATGAACATGGTACACTCACTGGAAATTTGTATATTGCTACTTGATCGTCAGATTATTACATTCAATCTGTGGCTGAATGTATAATAACTTTCTGACTGATTTGTAAGATATATCAATAACATAATGAACATATTACACCATTTTCTCACTAGAGATTCGTATATTGCTACTTGATCGTCAATATGTGCAATAACAAATTAAAACTGTAACTCACACTTGGTGGGGTCATCGATGGGTTCAATATGTTCAATAGGAGTGGGGATGAGTAGTAAGTGAGCGACGCGACACAAGTGGGCTCCGTAAATAATTGTTTTTAATACGGGAAATAGTGCGGTGATTGTGCAAATTTTTGTAATAACTATTGTGATTAACTATAACTACCGTGTGGTGCACATAAATACAATTTTGCTTAATTATATCCCGTTAAATTGTTTATTTTAACTTTGTCGGAGCCTGTGAGTTATCGATTTGTTTGCAATGCCAGCTGGTAGTTCCAAGGTCGCGACTCGTGGAGCGCTCAAGTCCAACAGTGACGCTGCAGATGAAACGACACCGGCAACTATACAGTCAGTTGATGATAAACTAAATACAATTATGCAAATACTGAAAAACAATACTGAAGACATTAAAGAAATAAAGAAGGAGCAGATGGAGCTCGGGGTCTCAATCGATTTATGTCACACTAATATTGATGATTTGAAAAATTTAATAAAAGCACAAGATAACAAGATTAATGAGTGTAGTGGAGAGATACAACGTTTAACTAATGATAATGTTGTACTACGAAGACAAGTTAATTCGTTGACACAGGAAATTAATTCTATGGAGCAGTACTCTCACAGAAGTAACTTGGTCATCTACGGAGTTCCGAAAGAAAAGAATGAACATACTCAGAACGTTGTGAAAAGAGTAGCGGCCGCGATTCGCTTCCAAGAATGGTCAACCAACTTAATAGATGCAGTTCACAGAATGGGTAAAAGAAACAACGCTGAGCCGAGGCCCATTATAATCAAGTTTATCAGCCGACTAGACAGAGACGAGTTCCTGAGGTGCCGGAAAGTAAGGCGTAATCTCAAGGCAACTGATTTGAGGTACAGCTGCGAAAACTCAATTTATATAAATGAGTCACTGACGTCCTCTACGAGGGAGCTGCTCAAGCTGACTAAGGCTAAGGCAAAGGAGAAAAACTACAGCCAGGTGTGGACCTTCAATTGTACGATCTTCGTTCGAAAGGACAAGGGAAGCACATCGCCTTTGATTAATATCCTCTCCGTGAATGATTTGGACAAGATGTAAGTGGACTAGCGGTACGTCTATTTATAGCATATGTTATTATTCATATACTTGTTGTTGATGAATGTTATGGTATTTATATTCTTAGTGCCGATGCATGTGTTATTATTTAGGTATATACTTGTTTCCGGTGAGTTTGCTATCATTTATGTACTTTGCTGTTGCCGATGCATTTGTTATTATTTATGTTACCTGTTGCCGATGCATTTGATAATTATTTATGTTAGTTGTTGCCGATGCATTTGTTATTATTTATGTTAGTTGTTGCCGATGCATTTATTAATTATTTATATACTTGCTGCCGATGCGCATTTGTTAATTATTATGTATTTGTTGCCGATGCATTTGTTATTATTTATGTTAGTTGTTGCCGATGCATTTGTTAAATATTTATATATTTGTTGCCGATGTATTTGTTATTATTTGTTAGTTGTTGCCGATGCATTTGTTAATTATTTACGTATTTGTTGCCGATGCATTTGTTATTATTTATATATTTGTTGCCGATGCATTTGTTATTATTTATGGTAGTTGTTGCCAATGCATTGTTAATCATTTATATACTTGTTGCCGATACATATGTTATTATTTATATACTTGTTGCCAATGCATGTGTCATTATTTAGGTATATACTTGTTTCCGGTGCATTTGCTATTATTTATATACTCGTCGTTATTATTTATGTACTTGTTGCCGATGTGTATTTGCTATTATTTAAATAATTGTTACGGATGCATGTGTTATTATTTATGTACTTGTTGCCAATGCATGTGTTATATTGATATACTTATTGCCGATGAATTTATTTTTATTTATGTACTTGTTGCAGATGCATGTGTTATTATCTATGTATATGTTGCAGATGCATTTGTTATTATTTATGTACTTGTTGCCTATGCACTTATTATTATTTATATATTTGTTGCCGATACATTTGTTTGTGTAAACAATACGGCCTTAAGAATTTATTCTGTTATAATTATAAGAGTTTATTACCTACAAATATTTATTGTGGTTAAAGTTTATTTCAATTTATTTATTTACTATCACAAAATTCACATATGAGTAATTTTAAAGGAATATATATTTATTACCAGAATGTAAGAGGCCTCAGATCTAAAACAACTTTATTTATGAATAACATTCTTGCTTGTAGTTATGATGTGTTAGCTTTGACAGAAACCAAATTACAGTCTGATATTTATACTGCTGAATTATTCCCCGATACTTATAATGTGTTTAGAAAAGATAGAGATTTAGGTGGTACTGGGATGTCAAGTGGAGGGGGTGTTTTAATTGCAGTAAAAGTTAATTTTATTTGTAAAAGAATGTATAGCCTTGAAGTCGATTTACCAGATTGTGAAAATATATGGTTAAAGATATCAAGTATTGCTGGAAAATCATTATATTTATGTGTTGTGTATATAAGGCCTAAGGCTTCCATACTGACACATCAAGCGTTTTATGATAGCCTACAGAATAACAATGTCATTCATAACTCGTATGTAAAAATATTAAGAGATTTTAATTTACCAGTATCTGGAATACAATATAACTTGGCTAAGGGAGATAGACTGTGTAAAGAACTTTTGATATTTTTAAACACTCAAAATTTACACTTGAAAAATAACATTGTAAATTTTCAAAATAAAACCCTAGATTTGGTTATCTCGAACATGGAGAATGTCGGGGTGGGACGATGTTCAGACCCACTAGTGGGAGAGGATCCTTATCATCCTGCGATAGAGGTTGAGTGTGTTATCACGGTACAACAAGCGTGTAGGTCAGGGTCCGTTGATGAGCCAGGCTATTGTTATCGCCGGGCAGACTTCCTTCAGTTGTATCGCAGAATGGCGGCAATTAATTGGTCTCTTCTTTTGGATGATGTCAATGTTGCTTTAGATTGTTTTTACAAAGAAGTATTCAATGTTATTAATAATACTTGTCCTCGTAAAAAATCAAAAGTGTCAAAGTTACCAGTATGGTTTACCAAAGAAATCATTTCAAATCTAAAATTAAAAGAAAAATTTCGAAAAAAGTATAAACGCTCTGGTAAGCAGGATTTTTATTCTACATTCTCAAATTTAAGGTCAAGAATTAAAAAAGATATTAAAGTTGCACACGAACATTTTGTTAGGAAGGCCGAAAATACTATCATTGCAGACAGTAAAAATTTTTGGAATTTTGTTAACACTAAAAAATCAGCAAGTAAAGGTTTATTGGTAATGGAGTACAATGGTTTGCAGCTTGACAATGGTAATTTGATATCTAATGGCTTTAAAGATTATTTTAGTTCTGTTTATAATAATTATATAGTAGAGCCGACAGTAGATCTGGCGATGGAAGGGGCAACCATGGTGGGAGCGGGCCATTTAGCTCTGGACCAGGTTACGGAACAAGATGTCACTTTAGCTATTAAAAAGTTGAAATCCAAAACCACTGCAGGTCCTGACTTATTACCTCAGTACATATTTAAGGGGTGTGCAGATGTTCTTACTCAACCATTAATTTATTTATATAATTTAGCTTTGAAATCAAATACATTTCCTGACCAATGGAAGTTGACAAAAATAACTCCAATTTTTAAAAGTGGTAAGCAAACACAGATTTTGAACCATCGTCCAGTAGCAGTTTTATCGGCACCAGCTAAGATATTCGAAAGTATAGTTTACAAATATTTATATAGCTATTTTAAACCATTATTGTCATCTAATCAACATGGGTTTTTGCCTGGTCGCTCTATTAATACTAATTTATTTAAATTTTACAAACTATGTCTCTTCTGGGTTGGACTCATCAGCTCAGACCGATGCAATATATCTTGATCTGGCTAAGGCCTTTGATAGAGTGGATCATTTGATTTTATTGAAAAAATTGCATTTTTATGGGGGTTGTCGAACTAACCTAATTAAGTTTTTCACACTTATTTTATTAATCGAAAAACAGTTTGTTTATTATAAGGGTTATTTGTCGTCCACTTTTCCTAGTACAATCTGGAGTACCACAAGGATCAATTTTAGGTCCATGTCTATTTACAATATTAATTAATGATCTGTGTGACAGTGTAAAATCTGTAAATGCTCTGTTATTTGCGGACAATTTAAAACTTTTTATCATTATATCCTCAATGAATGATGCGGAAAAAATTACAATCTGATTTGGATAATGTTAATAATTGGAGCGTTGTTAATAAAATGAGCTTTAATGTCTCAAAGTGTCATGTACTGTCATTCACTAGGTCAAAAAAACTATATATTATATAATTATAACTTAAATGGTGAAGTAATTACGAGAGTTAATTCAATAAAAGATTTGGGCGTTTAGTTAATAGTGAAATGTCATTTGCCAGTCACATAGAAAACTGTATCAATTCAGCTAGTCGTATGCTAGGGTTTATAATAAGGCAGGGGGCCAATTTCAAGAATATCAGGTCTTTAATCACTTTGTATACATCATGGTCAGATCAAGACTTGAGAACGCCGTCATTGTGTGGAATCCGATGCATTTAATCTATGAAGAAATGATTGAACGAGTTCAAAAAAGATTTTTTGAGATATTTATATTATAAATGCTTTAATGTTTATACTTATTTAGTACCTTATAATGAGCTGCTGGAAATTGTTTGGGGCTGGAGAGTCTTGTCTGAGGAGACAGGTCCTGACGCGAAGTGTATCTCTGGGTCCTGGTCCGGAGGTCGTGTGGATGACGCGAACTGCTTGGCAGTCCTCAGTATACGGGTGCCTAGCTTCAACAGCAGGCGCAATTGTTTGTTTGATTTGCCCTATTCACGCACTGCGGCGCGGGCATTCTTTCCTCTGTTGCGGATGATGAGATCTTATAATGCAATACTTCTGGGTGGGTCTGACATTGACATTCTCTTTGACAGTTTGAATGTTTTCAAAAAAAAGATTAAGTCCATCGTTGGCTTAAGATGCGTAAGCAATATTCTCTATTAGTTTGCTACCTAGGGTGGCTTTGTTTTTTGTGAGGGATAGGGTTTACTTGTATCTTTCTTTATATATTTCTGTATTTAATATTTCTGTATAATTTTAAAATTTATATGCAAAATAATATTTATTATATAATATCATACTATATTTATTACATTATTATGAGATTATATTTATTAAACTACTATATTGTACCCATTTACACTGTTATATTATTTATTTATTATATATTATTTATATTATATACTTTGCATAATTGTTTATTCTTGGATGGATTGCTTGCAAAACTTGTATTTATTATATTTTTGTGGGTGGATGTGAAAATAGTGTGGACATGAACTTATAGCTCAAGCTAACTCATATTTATTGTAAAATGTTTTTGAACTGCTGTATATGTTACTAGGGTAAAACCTGTTTTATAGCATGTAAATAAAATAAAATAAATGTGACTACATAGCAATAAAAGTCGGCATGCACTGAGTCTGGGGAGCTAAGTAGACTAATGCACGGTAATGGGGAGGGAGGGTTAGTGTACTACACAATCATTTGTTTACTCCCTGATCAGTCTTGTAGTTAAGGGAGTTGAATAACAAAACCAATCATAGAATAGAATTTGTATTGTCACAAGTACCATTTCATATTTACAGTACAAACTGAAGAAAAGGTGACATTGTCAATTTATTTTAAGTCTAAAACTATCCTAAAGGGTAAGCCTAAAATGTAGGGTTTCTATCATACATTTTAATATTGTTTATAGTTTAAACATTACATTACCTACTGTTAATATACAATTGAAGTATGAAGAAAACAAAAATATATTAGGCCAAATAAGTGTAAAATATAGTTTAAAAAGAACTATCATTAAAATATTCATTTACTGAATGATTTACTTTATCAATAAAAAAATTCTTTGATACATAGCGCTTGTTAATGTGATTTGATGAATAAAATATTATTTTAATCACAGACCTATATATTAGCATTCAAGTAGCAATTCAAGTAATTAAAAACCAGTTAAGTAGTTTAAGGCTGTTTAAGTAAAATACAATTAAGACAAATTTTTAAACAATTTATGGACTAAATTTATTGTATCAATAAATTATAACCAATTCCATAAGTTAAATTTTAACTTTAATCCTAGATAGGTAATCGTACGTAAATTTTGACGTGTTGTTTGGTACTTTTTTGCTCTAAATTAGTTGTTCATAATGGCAGAAGTTTTTTCAAACAACAGTGCTTCAGTTTCCCCCCTCTTTTAGTGTAACGTATCAATGTTGTGTAATTTTTATTAAATTTCAAGACTTAGAGAAAAAAATACGTCATATGTATTGTACTTATTGTACATACCTAGAAGCAAAAAAATACTTTTCAGTAGGGTCTTATGGGACCTTAGAAGAAGTTACTGACATTTGTAATAATAAGCTAAAAAATTTTATAAACAATTGATTTTCAAATTTTTTTCTTGTATTAGTGATTTTTATTAAACAATTATCATTCTATTAACCCTTCTACTGATGATTAAAGCACTGTGATACGCGATTTTAGGAATTTTGCAAGGTTAGCTTTAATAATTTTTAAAAAATACAAAAAACTGTTCAAATACCATGTATTATATCAAATTGTTCTCATAAGTATAATCTATAAGATAATAGAAATGTAGAAACATGCCAGAAATAAAAAAGCCCAGGCGTCAAAAGTTTGAGTGACATTTTTTTTGTTTTTTACATTTGAACACTATGAATAGTCACACAATACGGGAATGAAAAAATCAAAGATATACAAATGTTCCAATTTTATTGTGAATAAAACCATATCACTTACTTGCATTTTTAGAAGAAAAAAAGTTGAAAACAAAACAAAGTGCATTAGTAAAATATTGTCCAATATATATACAAAATGTATTTGCACATTGTTTTAGGGAAAATATGATAATAAATATTACCTCTGGCATAAGTAATAAGAGAAACAAATGCTAAATAGGTAATAAAATTACAAAACTGCAAAGTAAAAAAATCCATGATTTATCTACATATTTGCATATATTTATACACTACAAATCTTCAATGTCGCTAGGAACATCACCTTCTAACGTCACTAACTATCATCTAAATAATGTCTAATAGCACTAAATCTACTCATGATAAAAGCTAAAAAAAAAAAAAACAATAAAAAACTTTAACTACCATAACCTATAACATGTATTTATTTACGATGAAAATAACACATCAGAATAATACTGCGTTCTGAGTTGCCATATCAGTTCACTAACGAATATGCTTAGTGAATACAAACAGCTGATTATATTTCACTTACATCCATTACGGTTCAAAGTACGTGATTTTTGCGCATAAAGTTTTGCCGTAGTTACGGAAAATCGAATGTATCGCACAGTGCGATAGCATCAGTTGAAGGGTTAACTGTGTTTATGAAGTTTATTGATTGTGTAAGATTTACGTATCGATACTCTTAGCATCATACTCATACGCAATACCTATCTAGGGTTAATAATAGTTTTGATAATAGTTGAAAAGTAATGATATCCAATAGTTAATAGATTTGTTTGTTTAGTATGAGTTAAAAGTTTCTTTGTTTCAGAGTCCGATTAAAAAAAGTGAAAAAGAAGGAAGAGAAACAAAGGTGGGATGATAGGCATTGGTCAGAGAAGGCACTAGATGAAATGACAGAGAGGGATTGGAGAATATTCAGAGAAGATTATAACATAACAATAAAAGGTAAGTTGAAAATAGTTTCAAGACAAATTGCCACTGTAAAAATTATGAATTATAAAAGAAAGATACTCTTTAAAAAAATCGTAATGATTTTATCTCTTGTAAAGATCTGAATCATCACTAAAAATAAAAATGTATAAATTCCTATTAATGTTAAGACTCGATGCAAATGTTTGCGTTTGGGTAAGTTAGTAACATAAAAGTATAGGCAAAGGAAACATATTTTTTACCTGAGCCTTAAAAGTTTGTATTACCTACCCTTAACTCCCATGGCCAATTATAACCAAGAAGGCCTGAGCAGCACGCTCTCTCCAGTGTTCTCTGTCCTCTGCCTCTTCTAAAATTGCATTTATCATTACGATATCGTTTCAGACTTGATTCTATCTTCTTAGTCTGTGTCTTCTCAGCTGGTTTCCCTAATCCAATGTTCCTCAAGATGATCTCAGGATTCTTTCTTTTTGATATGTCCTGGCCACCATATTTGACCAAGTATTATTGTGATGATGTCACTGTCTTCGTACATATCAATATAAAAGATTATGTTGATTAACATATTTACATTTATTTTGAATTATATTAGTTTCAAACAATTTAAAGTTTTGTATTTAATTAAAAAACATACTTGTATAGAAGAAGATTATCTTAGATACACTAAATAGTGTTCTTTAATTAATTTTCAGTATATTGGAGAGATAGGCCATCAGCAAACTTACCTTAGAAGACAAGTTCACTAACCAGAGTAGTAGTAACACATACAAAATAAACCCATAATCTCACAAATTTTCAATGCCACTGGCATTTTCTTCAGGTGAGTAGAGAGAGAAAGAGAGAAACGGACATGGCTTCCACTATTGCTGGGTAGGTGGCTGTGGTGGGGGTTGTACATCCATAGAGCAACATTCGGGTATAGATGCAGTATTTCAGTTAGTATATATATGAAGTTTGCTGATGGGGAAGAGGTTGAGGGGAAGTGGTGTATCTTATGTTCAGATTAGGTGGGTCACGGGATTTGGTTGGTTATCCATTGGTGTGCTAATTCCATCCTTCGGAATTGGGAACTATTGGCATAGGAAGGAAGGGATCTGATTAATTTAGTGGTGTAACACTGATCAAAATTTTGGTTATGGAGAAGAGTATGGACAGAGACAAGTTTTTCAGGATTTTGGACTTTACAATCATGTCTGTGGCCATTCATGTGTTTTCGAAGGGTTTCACTGGTAAGGCCGATACATTGGGCAGGACAGTGCTGCACTGAGTTGATAAAATTAGATTGGTGGAATCACAGGAGTGGTTTCCAGGTATCTTGTAGGTTAAGGAGGTAGTGGAGCTGGTAAAAGATGTGGCTGGGAGATGAATTGGGCAGGTTTTGCAAGATTTCTTGTTACAAGGATTAGAACCGGGTGGTTGCTGGTCTTTAGGACAGGTCAGGATGTTGGTATCAGGTAACTCAGGATTTGGCGGAGGCAGGGGCGGCTCCAGGAATTTTATTTTGGGTGGGCCCATGTATATGTATATATAAATTTAGGACGGGTATTCCGGGGGCGAGGGGAGTATGGAATGTGCAAATAAACGCAAACTATCAATTAGGTTTTCATTAATGAATCCACTTTAATGTTACAAATCAAACATTTTTACAATATAGAGAGGTTAAATATAGTTTTACAATGTTTCAAGATAAGAAGATGGTAAGTAGTGGAGTTCAGTTCATTTTAAAACAAATTGGAGGCGTCTTCCTTTTTTAGCTGCAAACTCATTTACCACTGGATCTGGAATTCCATCAATAAAGGGTAACTTAACTCCCTCTCTATTGAGATAATTGCAAGATTACTTAGTGATGGCCTGCCATTGATGCTCTTAGGTGTGGCTTTATACGTCTCATCGTGGAGAAGCTCCTTTCTGCCGTAGCTGTACTTACAGAGTATTACTAAAAATGTAGCCAGGAGATCCTTGAGTTCTTTGAAAACATGTGCCCATGCTGCATATTTCGTTGTAGACACTATAAGGATCCTTACAACTTGAAAACATTGTTTTTTCCAAGCTCACATTGTGTTTGTATAGTACAAATAGTATCCCTGTCTCGTCCGTATGAAGAAGCAGCAGCACACAGTATTTCTGTATTTAAAAAGGTTTCAGAAGTTGGATCACACGCAGATATGGCCAAAAAAAGAAATATTTTCCGAAAGCCTTCTTTTCATTTCATTTGAAATATTATCTAGGATGGCAAAAAAAATAGCTCTCATCTTTGTTTTTTCAGTATCTGCATCATTTGCGGCACTTCTGTCTTTGCCAATAGTTTCCATTGTTACATAGTCATCCAGTCGGCTTGAAACTTTCTGTGTTCGTGAACGGGATGCACTTCCTGTCACTTCAATTTGGTTCATATTTGCAATTTAACTGCTTCTTCATAGCACTCTTCAAACTGGTCATCAGTCCGGAAGGCTAACAGTCTTGACATGGTTGCTTCAATAAGTTTAAGGCTTTTCCCGATGCCAATTGTTGAAGGATTGGAGTTGGATAGAAAGTATGTTGACACATTGAATTATTTTTGTCTAGACAGACTAAGACGATAATGTTACCAAAAGATGTAAGCTGACACAAAAGTCCTTTTGCCTCTGCAGACTCCTTTTTCTTGTCACTTGCTACACATTTTTTTAAAGAACTTACAACAGAGGTGAATTCAGTTTTAAAAAAAATGGACTCCCTTATATTTGGAAACCCACCTTGTGTCACATTGCTGGGGTACATGTAAGTGTTTTATTACCAGTTGCTGTCTTCTTCTGAAAGAAAATATTTCCTGCCGTAAAACAGATGACGACTGAAAAGAATAAATAGCTTCAAGAAGCCCAATTGTTTCATCGACGGTACGAACATTTTTGGCTACATCTACAAGACCAAGTTCAGTCTGTGGGCATGGCAATGGATGTATGGGCATGGGTTTTTGGTCAAACTGTCGAATCAGTGCTTGTAGGCCATTAAATTCACCAGACATGACACTGGCTCCATCAAATGATTGGCTAACACAGTTTTCAATGTCAAGCTGTAAATCTATGAAAAACTCTCTAATTTTGTTAGCCAAGTACTGTGCATTTAGTTCGTGCACTTGAATAAACCCAAGAAATCGTTCCTTTACTTTAGAATCGTGAATATATCTGCAACATACACTCATTTGTTCGCAGTGACCCTCATCACGAGCCTCGTCAACTATTATACTGTAAACATTGCTACCTTCTTTAATTTCAGAAATAATTTTATCAGTAATTATTTTGCTAGTAGTCAGTATATATCATTTTGTATCATTTTTGATGTATATGTTGCATTTTTTGGCAAGCTTTTAATATTTTTGCCTAGGTTTCATTTTCAATGCAAAGAAGGCTTAGCAGTTCTTTGAAATTGCCTTTGTTTAGATAGCTACTTCCTTTGTCAGACCGTTTGGTTGTAATATTACTTTCGGAATCAGCTTCTTTGCCTGACTCACTAGAGTCACTATTTTCTGCCCTTATCTTCATAATCTTCTAGCTCAGTTTCACGGTGCCGCGCAAAAGCAATGTTTTGTCTTCCGCAAAATATAATTGCTTCTAATAACTGACTTAAGGATGTCTCTATTTTTTTGTATTTCCTTGGTGAGTTGATCATTAATTTTTGTAGTTACCACGCCAGTCTTTTTGGAGGATTTCCATCCATGGTATTTAGATAAACATGCTTTGTGGACATTAGAACTTTCATGTCTTGTCACCATACTTCCTAAATGTTTCCAATCACTGTAACCAGTTTTTACTAATACATCTTCAAGTAATTGGCCCTGTGTCGCAAACTGTCTACAAACAAAGCAATAAACAGCATCATTTTTAATTGAATATTCTATCCAAGGGCATTTTCGTACCACGATCTCTGAAACGATCTTTGTTTGCCACTAAGTTTCGGTGTGGAAACGCTACTACTGGCTGTTTAGGCCCATTGTCACAACTTTACACTCAAATCAAGAAAGACAACTTGACTATCTACCATTTGTGTTTTAGAGGTACAAGGCTGGTCCAATTTTATTTTTTTACTCTTTTCTTGATCAACTTCTTCAGACATGCTACTTAGTTTTAGGCCTGCCATCGTCAGAACCGAGGTCTGTTTGAACTGATGAACTATTAGGGGGTTTTCTTTTAAGCAAATATTTTATCCATATTAATTGGTTGTGGCACATAAATAAATAAATTATACAGTTTAGACCTCCTAAAAACGTCTTCCACTTTCATTAACACTAGTTGCAGGTTATCAGTGCAGTGATCTCATTTTATATTATTTACAATTTAGGCTATTTCTAACAATATCACTTCAATGTTTTATTCAATATGTTTATATCAGTTTATATATTCAATATCTAAGCCTTGATTAGTTTATCTTAGCCACAATGAAAACTTAATGCACAATAAACCAAACGTGAATCATCATTGATGAGGAAAGACGATTTAGAACAAGAAATATGTGTAAACAAACACAACCTTACTCCACACTGCAGTCTGCACTGTGAAGACTACCGACTACCCCCTGTGACAGCGACAGTGACGCCGTGACGGTTGGCTCTCAAACTACTCTAGTCGCCACTCGAAACAATAGTAAATTTCTCAGAAAATATAATTTACCAACAATATTTTTTGCGTGTGCATGTTACTGTATTGTTCAACCAGTCAACTGCGTATTTCGATCTGTGTGTCGTCTACTTTGTTATTATCGTCTACTTTTTTGTTGTTGTTGTTTGTAGTTTTGAATACATACGTCTTTCATTTAGTACAGTGGAAAGTGATCGCGTGTTACATATCACGTGAAGCCGAGAGACTGAATTCGAGGAAACAGGCCAAAATATCGTCATTTTTTGAAAAAACAGATTGATTGTTATGGTTGCATTCATTATTAAATATGTGTGTCTCAATTTAATAAAGAGTTTTCATTGAAAATATGAAATTTTTATTGTTTTGATCTTATTTATTAAGAACTTCTCTAATTCGAATTTTTGGATAATTTGAAGTTTTTAACTGGTCCCTTGAGGTTCGAATTATCCAAGTTTCCACTGTATTTACGTAATAATGTTTGGTTATTCATTAAATTATATATTAGAAATTTCTAAATATTTCGCTACTTACTTTAATGGTTATAACTAACTTGTTTTCTAGAGTCTAGAGTTGCTCTGAATATAAACAACACCCATTTTTTGATAATACTTCCCGTTGATTACGTTATGTTCTTAAAAATCTGGGTGGGCCCGGGCCCACCCGCTAAAGCCGCCACTGGGCGGAGGTTTTTGTTTTGTCTGAAAGTCACAATAGGAGGTTTTTCAAGGAGATCTTTGCTTACCCCTTGTCACTAATTACCACCATGGCCTACAGAAACTCAACAAAATCCTGAAAGATGGCTTCAACATCTTAAAAGCTTCCCCCCACACCAAGATCTCCTTGAAAAACCTCCTATTGTGACTTTCAGACAAAAACAAAAACCTCCGCCAAATCCTTGGTCCATCCTAAGTTACCTGATCTCAAAATCCTTACCTGTCCTAAACACCAGCAACCACCCGGCTCTAATTTTTTGTTGAAATACTTGCTAGACTAGTGTCTTCTAACCATTTTTATAATAATCATTACAAGAATTTCCATGCAGTATGTAGCTCTAGCTTTTTATTTAAGCGTGACAAGTTTTTAAAATGTGGTTCCAGGTGGAAAGATCCCAGATCCAATTCGTAATTGGAAGGAGACAGGGTTTCCACCAGAGATCGCAGAAATTATTGACAAGGTTGGATACAAAGAGCCAACTCCGATTCAGAGGCAAGCCATTCCCATTGGTTTACAGGTAAGACAACTCCTGTATCATCAATTTTTCACTGTGTCTATACTGACAGCTGAATGAAAAAAAAAACCTGTTTATTTAAAATAGAAATTGTTGGCTTTATTATGTCTATAATACTAAAAATTTAATTAAAGCTTTATTGAAAAGTTGACCAAGTTGACACATTCTGAAAATGGTTTGTGTGTGGACTTCTGTTTCAATCATGTTACCGATAAATTTTACTGGATTCTGTTAACATTTTATGTCATATAGATCAGCTTCACTTGTCAACATATACTACTATTACTGAACTTATATTTGTATATTAGAGAGATAGGACATCAGCAAACTTACCTTAAAAGACAAATTCACTAACATCAGAGTAGTAGTCACAAACACAAAATAAACAAAATCTCAAAAATTTTCAACACCACAGGCATTTTCTTCAGGTGAGTACGGACCAAGAGAGCTCTAAAGATTCCCTCTCTCTCCCTCTACTCACCTGAAGAAAATGCCTGTGGTGTTGAAAATTTTTGAGATTTTGTGTTTGTGACTACTACTCTGATGTTAGTGAATTTGTCTTTTAAGGTAAGTTTGCTGATGTCCTATCTCTCTAATATACTAATTCCTGGCTTAGTGCCCTTTAACCTAACCTAAACTTAAATTTGGTGTATCCATTACATTAATCATTATATGTCATTCATTTAAGTGTTTAGTATTAATTATTTTACTCCTAATAATAAAGTTTAGTAACAATGATTCTGTACAGTAAAACCCCGATTATCGGAACTTCGGTTATCGGGAACTCGGATTATCGGAAACGGACCAAGGGAAAAACATTTAACATTTAGCCCGTCAATTGTTTGTTTATTTTCCCCCCAAGAAGACGCACACGCTATGAGGAGTGAAAGCAGTTGAAATAGCATGAGTCAACCGTCCTATAGCCCATCACCATACCACCAGCAACCCGTCCTATAGTCTTAGATCAAAGTCCAGTTCCTGGTCGAAAATAAAAATAATCTGTCTGTTCAACAATTGGTTCGTTTTTGCCAACAGAAAAGTGAAGTGCGGTAATATTTGTGTTCAGTTCAGTAGTTCATTTATGATTTTAATAGTTTTTTAAGTCAATTTGTTCTCAGTTATTTTAGTGTTTTTGTCAGTTTGTTATAAGTGTACAGTGGCGAGGAATCCACGCCAACCGATGTACTATTAATTAAACGATGGCAGGACAACGCGCCCAGAAAAGACATAACAAAAAAACTTTAAAAAAAGATTAACAATTATTTTGTAACTGAATGATTGTTTTAACAGTTTTTACTTATATATAAATTATTGTTATATATAGCAGTACCTTAAATTAAACATTTGTGCAAGAAAATTAATTTTTAATTTTATGATAACACCTTTAGAATGAAAACTCTGATTATCGGAACTGTTTGTTATCGGAAATGACCTCAGCCCCCTTTATTTCCGATAATCAGGGTTTTACTGTAGTAAATCACATGTGCATGATATTTGTCTCAACCTTTTTTACATGTTGGCTCACATTATAAACCAATATTTAATAAATATATGCTATCATTCTGTATTTAAGTTCTAACTTTGAAATAGCGAAAGTGTTTAGTGAACAAAATAATAGCATTAGCTCAATTTGTATTCAATCATAATTTACGTTATATACACATTTTATTGACAGGAATTAAAAGTATAATGTTATTTTACAGTAAAATTAAATTAAATTAAATCAAAATGTGCAAAACTGTATTTGATTGAAATACTTGGTTTGATGGCAACAAAACTGTATTCTCCAAGAACATAAACTATATAATTAATTTTTAAAGCATCTTGACTCTTCTAAACCAACAATCATAATTGGTTCTTACAGCTTGTCTTTTGTGGATCAATTCTAAGAATGTTATTAACACTCATCCTTAATTTAATACATTTTGTTATACTAATAACAACTGGAATTTGTTACAGAATCGAGACATTATTGGTGTTGCTGAGACAGGCTCTGGAAAGACTCTTGCTTTCCTGATTCCACTATTAATGTGGATCCAGTCTCTTCCTAAAATTGATCGAATTGAAGATGTTGATCAGGTACTATATATAGATTTTACTTCTTTTCAACTGGAGCTAGTATTAGTAATTTAAAATTTTAACATAATATCCACTTTAAAGAATATTTTGGTGACATTTTTTTAATTTAACCCCAAATCCATGATCTAATGCAGGTACCTGATACAGTAACAATATAAAACTATTCGAACATGTTTACCTCAAAGTCATAATCGGACATGCAAAATTAGGCAACTGCCCTAAACATGCATCTACTCTAATTTAAGTACCGGGAGACCAAGCTTCGCTCAGTTGAATTTTGCAAACTGAAGAGATGGCATCCATATCTCCCAGGGATCCTGAGGATTGTTTGTTGTTGCTCTACCTTGAAGTTTATTAATAAATTTGGTTTCGGAGGTTTTCTTGTTTACCTTTAGCCCCCTTTTGGAACTCGGCCAGTGGCCTCATGGGGGGAAGTTCGGCCTGCGGCTCACCAAGGCATTCTGCTACAGTCCTATTTGTGGATCTCGGCATGTTGCCTCATGAGGAAGACCAGTCTATGGCCTCACCAGGATTCTTAAGCAATTTGACCATGAATTTTGGCTTTTGTGGCAGTGGAGCCCATAAACATAGCCTTTTCTAAAATCTGATGGTATATTAGTAATTAAAAGACAAATACCTTTAATTTAATACCCCACTTAGGTGTATTAGTTTTAGGCATATTTTTTATTTTGGGGGGGGGGGTGTAGAGGCCTTAAATGCTGTCTCTTCTAAAATGTAATAGTAAAATGTGATTTAGGAGACAAATACTTATCATTTGATTCCCCACTTTCTGCTAAAAGTCGATAATGGTTCCATATTATTTTTTCTGCTAGAATTTTATAACACGGGATGTCTAGGTGCCTCTGGAGCAGAAATCATAATTTTCCAAGAGACTGTTGCCAATTGATTTCTCATGCTCGTGATCGGAAACTCCCCAAAAAAAATTAAAAATCCTTAGAGCCATGTCCGGACGTGGCTTGTTTTAGATAATAAGATGTAATATAACTTTAATCAAATTTGGAAGAAAAACCTTGCTCCTTACTATATTAGTTTATTTATATTACATAGTTCATTTTTGATTTAATAGTTTTTTATCAGTCCTTCCCTTTGTTTGAAAAGGAAGTGTCAGACCATTTTTTAAAAATAAAATAACATTTTTAGCACATTCAGTGCAGGCCCCAGGGTTCCACGGGATAAGCTCTGCAACACAGTACCACCCGGTATTGCCACAAACTGATCTGTTGCTCAGTGTGAGCTCAGCAATGGGCCGAGTAACTTCGTATTTGGTGAGCGTGTTGTTACAACTCGACCTTGACGTGCAGTTTGTTTCCGATTCCGGCGTTTTCGGTCTGTTCTAACCATGTTCATTGATTTTCAAGTATGTTTATGCATTAGTACATTAATATTATTTTGTATTTATTATTTTGTTCTTGTTCATTCATATTATTGTTTTATATTTTATATTATATTTGACAAGTTCCAGAAATACCAGCCGTAAAGCCTCAGCCATTCCAAACAATTTAAATAAACATTTTATGTACTATAAGAACTAACAAAAAAAGTATTTTATGTGTATTTGGTGCAATTTTGGACATTATAGACACGGAGTGTGTGATAGAACCGGAGTAACGTGCTGATCCGCAGATCCGCGGGCCGAACTGTGACGTCCATGTGACGTCATGGAGCCATTTTAGATGACAGAGATTTTTTTTGGTCATAAACAGTCGTCTAATGTCATAAGGAAAGTTTATAAAATTATTTTGTACGTTAGCTTCTGTGGTGATATATGTGTATTTCCTTTAGCAGTAAATGTGTGAAGATTATTTTTTGTGTATAAGATAGTCAAATAGTCAAATATTTTTTATTTCCATCCATAGTGAAATGTGAGATTACAAAAAATGAGGTCTTAAACTAAGGAATACAGTAAAAACTATTTTACTTGTACGGGATTGCAGTACAATTTTTAAATGGTATAATAAAGAATACTAATTACAAGAAACTACTACAAACCAAGTAATAATCTTTAAATTAATATTACTGCTATTTGGTCAAAATATAATTCTTAAATTAATATCCATACAACAATTGCTATTGAATTAAACAAATTAAACACACCATATATATATATATATATATACACATATACATATATATATATACATACATACATATATACACATACATACAATGTTGCACTCCAGGAGCGTAAGAAAAAAAAACTAAATTATATGGAAATTTAGTTTAGTTTAGCCCGTGCGTAGGCTTGAGCTATT
>JAQJVL010005381.1:0-35794 GCA_035578905.1 Stictocephala bisonia | reverse complement strand
TTTGAGTTTCAATCTTGCATCTTTGAGTTTCAATTTTGCGATCTTTGAGTTTTAAACTTGCGATCTTTGGGTTCAATCTTGCTATCTTTGAGTTTCAATCTTGCGATCTTTGAGTTTCAATTTTGCGATCTTTGAGTTTCAATCTTGCAATCTCTAAATTTCAATCTTGCGATCTTTGAGTTTTAATCTTGCGATATTTGAGTTTTAATCTTGTGATCTTTTGGTTTCAATCTTGCGATCTTTGAGTTTTAATCTTGCGATCTTTGAGTTTCAATCCTGCATTCTTTGAGTTTCAATCTTGCGATCTTTTAGTTTCATTCTTGCGATCTATGGGTTTCATTCTTGCGATCTTTGAGTTTCAATCTTGCGATCTTTGAGTTTGAATCTTGCGATCTTAGAGTTTCATTCTTGCGATCTTTGAGTTTCAATCTTGCGATCTTTGAGTTTCAATCTTGCGATCTTTGAGTTTCAATCTTGCGATCTTTGAGTTTCAATCGTTCGATCTTTGAGTTTCAATCTTGCGATCTTTGAATTTCAATCTTGTGATCTTTGACTTTCAATCTTGCGATTTTTGAGTTTCAATCATGCGATCTTTGAGTTTCAAACTTGCTATCTTTGAGTTTCAATCTTGCTATCTTTGAGTTTAAATCTTGCGATCTTTGAGTTTCAATCTTGCAATCTTTGATTTTAAATCTTGCGATCTTTGAGTTTTAGTCTTGCGATCTTTGAGTTTCAATCTTGCCATCTCTGAGTTTCAATTTTGCGATCTTTGAGTTTTAAACTTGCAATCTTTTTGTTTCAATCTTGTAATCTTTGAGTTTCAATCTTGCGATCTTTGAGTTTCAATCTTGCGATCTTTGAGTTCCAATCTTGCAATCTCTAAGTTTCAATCTTGCGATCTTTGAGTTTTAATCTTGCGATATTTGAGTTTTGATCTTGTGATCTTTTGGTTTCAATTTTGCGATCTTTGAGTTTCAATCTTGCGATCTTTGAGTTTCAATCGTTCGATCTTTGAGTTTCAATCTTGCGATCTTTGAATTTCAATCTTGTGATCTTTGAGTTTCAATCTTGCGATCTTTGAGTTTCAATCATGCGATCTTTGAGTTTCAAACTTGCTATCTTTGAGTTTCAATCTTGCTATCTTTGAGTTTAAATCTTGCGATCTTTGAGTTTCAATCTTACAATCTTTGATTTTAAATCTTGCGATCTTTGAGTTTCAATCTTGCAATCTCTAAGTTTCAATCTTGCGATCTTTGAGTTTTAAACTTGCGATCTTTTTGGTTCTATCTTTGAGTTTCAATCTTGCGATCTTTGAGTTTCAATCTTGCAATCTTTGAGATTCAATCTTGCTATCTTTGAGTTTGAATCTTGCAATCTTTGAGTTTCAATCTTGCCATTTTTGAGTTTCAATCTTGCGATCTTTGAGTTTCAATTTTGCGATCTTTGAGTTTCAATCTTGCGATCTCTAAGTTTCAATCTTGCGATCTTTGAGTTTCAATCTTGCGATCTTTGAGTTTCAATCTTGCGATCTTTGAGTTTCAATCTTGCAATCTCTAAATTTCAATCTTGCGATCTTTGAGTTTTAATCTTGCGATATTTGAGTTTTAATCTTGTGATCTTTTGGTTTCAATCTTGCGATCTTTGAGTTTCAATCTTGCGATCTTTGAGTTTCAATCCTGCATTCTTTGAGTTTCAATCTTGCGATCTTTTAGTTTCATTCTTGCGATCTTTGGGTTTCATTCTTGCGATCTTTGAGTTTCAATCTCGCGATCTTTGAGTTTGAATCTTGCGATCTTTGAGTTTCAATCTTGCGATCCTTGAGTTTCAATCGTTCGATCTTTGAGTTTTAATCTTGCGATCTTTGAGTTTCAATCGTTCGATCTTTGAGTTTTAATCTTGCGATCTTTGAGTTTCAATCTTGCAATCTTTGAGTTTCAATCTTGCTATCTTTGAGTTTGAATCTTGCAATCTTTGAGTTTCAATCTTGCCATCTTTGAGTTTCAATCTTGCGATCTTTGAGTTTCAATCTTGCGATCTTTGAGTTTCAATCTTGCGATCTTTGAGTTTCAATCTTGCGATCTTTGAGTTTCAATCGTTCGATCTTTGAGTTTCAATCTTGCGATCTTTGAATTTCAATCTTGTGATCTTTGAGTTTCAATCTTGCGATTTTTGAGTTTCAATCATGCGATCTTTGAGTTTCAAACTTGCTATCTTTGAGTTTCAATCTTGCTATCTTTGAGTTTAAATCTTGCGATCTTTGAGTTTCAATCTTGCAATCTTTGATTTTAAATCTTGCGATCTTTGAGTTTCAGTCTTGCAATCTTTGGGTTTCAATCTTGCCATCTCTGAGTTTCAATTTTGCGATCTTTGAGTTTTAAACTTGCAATCTTTGTGGTTCAATCTTGCTATCTTTGAGTTTCAATCTTGCATTCTTTGGGTTTCATTCTTGCGATCTTTGAGTTTCAATCTTGCGATCTTTGAGTTTCAATCTTGCGATCCTTAAGTTTCAATCGTTCGATTTTTGAGTTTCAATCTTGCGATCTTTGAGTTTCAAACGTTCGATCTTTGAGTTTTAATCTTGCGATCTTTGAGTTTCAATCTTGCAATCTTTAAGTTTCAATCTTGCAATCTTTGAGATTCAATCTTGCTATCTTTGAGTTTAAATCTTGCAATCTTTGAGTTTCAATCTTGCCATTTTTGAGTTTCAATCTTGCGATCTTTGAGTTTAAATTTTGCGATCTTTGAGTGTCAATCTTGCGATCTTTGAGTTTCAATCTTGCGATCTTTGAGTTTCAATCGTTCGATCTTTAAGTTTCAATCTTGCGATCTTTGAATTTCAATCTTGTGATCTTTGAGTTTCAATCTTGCGATTTTTGAGTTTCACTTCATCTTAATTTCAATCTTGCATCTTTGATTAAATCTTCATCTTGGTTTCAATCTCATCTTTGATTTACTTGATCTTGAGTTTCAATCTGCATTTTATTACTTGCGATCTTTGAGTTAATTCATCTTTTTTCTATCTTTGGTTTAATCTTGCGATCTTTGGTTCATCTTCATCTGAGTTTCAATTTGGACTAGTTACTTGATCTTAGTCAATTTGCTTTTGGTTTAATCTTGCATCTTGATTTCAATTGCATCTTTGATTTTAATCTGCATTATTTAATTGGATCTTGGTTTAATCTTGGTTTTAGTAATCTTGGTCTTGTTCAATCTGCATCTTATTTAACTTGGATCTTTTTTCTTGCATTTGGTTTATCTTGTATTCTTTTGGTTTAATCTGCGATCTTGAGTTCAATCTTGCGTCTTGAGTTAATCTCGTCTTTGAGTTTAATCTTGCGATCTTAGTTCAATCGTTCGTCTTTAGTTTATTCTTCGATCTTTAGTTTCAATCTTGATCTGAGTATCTGCATCTTTGATAACTTGCATCTTGAGTCAATCTGCATTTGTTTAATCTTGCACTTTGAGTTTCACTGCATTGGTTTAATCTTCGATCTTTGAGTTAATTTGCGTCTTGAGTTTCAATCTTCGATCTGAGTTCTCTTGCGATCTTTGATTCAACTTGATCTTTGAGTTTCAATCTTGCGATTTGTTTAATCTGCATTTTGAGTTCGTCGATCTTTGGTTTAACTTGCGACTTGAGTTCATCTTGCGTATCTTTGGTTCATCTGCATCTTTGTTTCAATCTTGCATCTGAGTTCAATTTCGATCTTTGAGTTTTAATGCATTTTGGTCAATCTTGTATTTTGAGTTCAATCTTGTTTGGTTTCATCTCGATCTTTGAGTTTCATGCATCTGTTTCAATCTTGCATCTAGTTTAATCTCGATTTGAGTTTCAATCTTGCTCTTGATTTAACTTCGATCTTTGGTTTATCTTGCATTTTGTTTCAATCTTGCATCTTAGTTCATTGCATCTTGAGTACTTGCATCTTTGTTAATCTTGCATCTTGGTTTCAACTTGCATTTTTGGTTTCATCTGCGATCTTTGAGTTATTTGCGATCTTTGAGTTCAATCTTGCGATCTAGTTTCAATCTTCGATTTTGGTTCAATTTCGTCTTAGTATCGATCTTTGATTAATCTTGGATCTTTGAGAATTCATTTGCTATCTTTGAGTTAATCTGATCTTGATAATCTCATTTTGAGTTTAATTTGCATCTTTGTTAATTGCGTCTTTGAGTTATCTGCATCTTTGATTTCAATTTCATCTTTGAGTTTCATTCGATCTTTAGTTTAAATCTTTTTTTTTTTTTTTTTTTTTTTTTTTTTTTTTTTTTTTTTTTTTTTTTTTTTTTTTTTTTTTTTTTTTTTTTTTTTTTTTTTTTTTTTTTTTTTTTTTTTTTTTTTTTTTTTTTTTTTTTTTTTTTTTTTTTTTTTTTTTTTTTTTTTTTTTTTTTTTTTTTTTTTTTTTTTTTTTTTTTTTTTTTTTTTTTTTTTTTTTTTTTTTTTTTTTTTTTTTTTTTTTTTTTTTTTTTTTTTTTTTTTTTTTTTTTTTTTTTTTTTTTTTTTTTTTTTTTTTTTTTTTTTTTTTTTTTTTTTTTTTTTTTTTTTTTTTTTTTTTTTTTTTTTTTTTTTTTTTTTTTTTTTTTTTTTTTTTTTTTTTTTTTTTTTTTTTTTTTTTTTTTTTTTTTTTTTTTTTTTTTTTTTTTTTTTTTTTTTTTTTTTTTTTTTTTTTTTTTTTTTTTTTTTTTTTTTTTTTTTTTTTTTTTTTTTTTTTTTTTTTTTTTTTTTTTTTTTTTTTTTTTTTTTTTTTTTTTTTTTTTTTTTTTTTTTTTTTTTTTTTTTTTTTTTTTTTTTTTTTTTTTTTTTTTTTTTTTTTTTTTTTTTTTTTTTTTTTTTTTTTTTTTTTTTTTTTTTTTTTTTTTTTTTTTTTTTTTTTTTTTTTTTTTTTTTTTTTTTTTTTTTTTTTTTTTTTTTTTTTTTTTTTTTTTTTTTTTTTTTTTTTTTTTTTTTTTTTTTTTTTTTTTTTTTTTTTTTTTTTTTTTTTTTTTTTTTTTTTTTTTTTTTTTTTTTTTTTTTTTTTTTTTTTTTTTTTTTTTTTTTTTTTTTTTTTTTTTTTTTTTTTTTTTTTTTTTTTTTTTTTTTTTTTTTTTTTTTTTTTTTTTTTTTTTTTTTTTTTTTTTTTTTTTTTTTTTTTTTTTTTTTTTTTTTTTTTTTTTTTTTTTTTTTTTTTTTTTTTTTTTTTTTTTTTTTTTTTTTTTTTTTTTTTTTTTTTTTTTTTTTTTTTTTTTTTTTTTTTTTTTTTTTTTTTTTTTTTTTTTTTTTTTTTTTTTTTTTTTTTTTTTTTTTTTTTTTTTTTTTTTTTTTTTTTTTTTTTTTTTTTTTTTTTTTTTTTTTTTTTTTTTTTTTTTTTTTTTTTTTTTTTTTTTTTTTTTTTTTTTTTTTTTTTTTTTTTTTTTTTTTTTTTTTTTTTTTTTTTTTTTTTTTTTTTTTTTTTTTTTTTTTTTTTTTTTTTTTTTTTTTTTTTTTTTTTTTTTTTTTTTTTTTTTTTTTTTTTTTTTTTTTTTTTTTTTTTTTTTTTTTTTTTTTTTTTTTTTTTTTTTTTTTTTTTTTTTTTTTTTTTTTTTTTTTTTTTTTTTTTTTTTTTTTTTTTTTTTTTTTTTTTTTTTTTTTTTTTTTTTTTTTTTTTTTTTTTTTTTTTTTTTTTTTTTTTTTTTTTTTTTTTTTTTTTTTTTTTTTTTTTTTTTTTTTTTTTTTTTTTTTTTTTTTTTTTTTTTTTTTTTTTTTTTTTTTTTTTTTTTTTTTTTTTTTTTTTTTTTTTTTTTTTTTTTTTTTTTTTTTTTTTTTTTTTTTTTTTTTTTTTTTTTTTTTTTTTTTTTTTTTTTTTTTTTTTTTTTTTTTTTTTTTTTTTTTTTTTTTTTTTTTTTTTTTTTTTTTTTTTTTTTTTTTTTTTTTTTTTTTTTTTTTTTTTTGATTTTCAATCTTGCGATCTTTGAGTTCAAACTGCTATTTTTGAGTTTCAATCTTGCTATTTTGAGTTTAAATCTTGCGATCTTTGAGTTTCAATCTTGCAATCTTTGATTTAAATCTTGCGATCTTTGAGTTTCAGTCTTGCGACTTTGATTTCAATCTTGCCATCTTTGAGTTTCAATTTTGCGATCTTTGAGTTTTAAACTGCAATCTTTGTGTTTCAATCTTGTATCTTTGAGTTTCAATCTTGCGATTTTAGTTTCAATCTTGCGATCTTTGAGTTCAACTTGCAATCTTAGTTTCAATCTTATTTTGAGTTTAATCTTGCGATTTTGAGTTTAATCTTGATCTTTGATTTCAATTTGCGATCTTTGAGTTTCAATCTTGCGATCTTTGAGTTTCAATCTTGCGATCTTTGGTTTAAACTTGCGATCTTTGAATTTCAATTTTGATTTATTTAATCTTTTCGACTTTGATTTCAATCTTGCGATCTTTGAGTTTTAAACTTGCTATCTTTGAGTTTCAATCTTGCATTTTGAGTTTTAATTCGATCTTTGAGTTTCAATCGTCATCTTTGATTTAAATCTTGCGATCTTTGAGTTTCAATCTTGCATCTTTTGTTTCAATCTTGCGATCTTTGAGTTTTATAAACTTATCTTTTTCTATCTTTGAGTTTCAATCTTGCGATCTTTGAGTTTCAATCTTGCAATCTTTGAGTTTCAATCTTGTATCTTTGAGTTTAATCTTGCAATCTTGAGTTTAATCTTGCATCTTGAGTTTCAATCTTATCTTGAGTTTCAATTTTGCGATCTTTGAGTTTCAATCTTGCGATCTCTAGTTTCAATCTTGCGATCTTTGAGTTTCAATCTTGCGATCTTTGAGTTTCAATCTTGCGATCTTTGAGTTTCAATCTTGCAATCTTGTTTTCAAACTTGCGATCTTTGAGTTTAATCTTGCGATCTTTGAGTTTCAATCTTGCGATCTTTGGGTTTCAATTTGCGATCTTTGAGTTTCAATCTTGCGATCTTTGATTTTCAATCT
Organism: Stictocephala bisonia; assembly: GCA_035578905.1. NCBI lineage: Eukaryota > Metazoa > Arthropoda > Insecta > Hemiptera > Membracidae > Stictocephala > Stictocephala bisonia. The sequence goes on along the minus strand of JAQJVL010005381.1, from coordinate 28,848 downwards.
GCATCTTTAAGTTTTAATCTTGCGATCTTTTAGTTTCAATTCTTGCGATCTTTGAGTTTTTCTCTTGCGATCTTTGAGTTTTCAATTCGATCTTTGATTTAATCTGCTCTTTGGTTTCAATCTTGCGATTTTGGTTTCAATCTTTATCTTTAGTTTTAATCTTGCGATCTTTGAGTTTCAATCTTGCATCTTTAAGTTTCAATCTTGTTTTTTTGGATTCAACTTGCTTTTTTATTGAATCTTGCATCTTTGAGTTTCAATCTTGGATTTTTGGAGTTTAAAAATCGCGATCTTTAGTTTCCAATTTGAATCTCTAAGTTTAAAAACTGACCCGATTATCGCGAAAATTTGGTTTTGAGGATTTTTTGGCAATTTTGGATTTTTATTTAAATCTTGCGTTTTGATTTAAAATCGTTCGACCCAGTTTCAATTTGCGATCTTTAAAATTTAAATTTGTGATTTTTGATTTCAATCGCATTTTTGATTTCAAATGCGATTTTTGGTTAAAATTGTATCTTTGAGTTTAATTTTGATCTTGATTTAAAATCTTGGATCTTTGAGCTTTTTTTACAATTTTTTTTTTAAAAATCTTGCGTTTTTGATTTTCAATTTGCAATTCTAATTTTTCAATTTGCGATCTTTGATTTTAAATTTGCAACTTTTGGTTCTTTTTGATTTCAATCGCGACTTTGATTTCAATTTGCAATTTTGAACAAGATCGAGTTTGAATCTTGCGATCCCCTTTGGTTTCAATTTTTTCGATCTTTGAATCAAATGCGTTTTTGATTTCAAATGCGACTTTATTTAAAATTTGCAATTTAAATTTTTCAAAATTGCAGTTTTTTAATTTCGTAGAGGTTTTTTTTTGGGATCTTTTGGGTTTCAATCGCGAATTTTGATTTCAATTTGCGACCCTTTTGATTTAAAAATCGCATTCTTTAATTTTTTAAACTCGATTTTTTAGTTTATTTTGGATCGGGTTTTTTCTTCGTCTTTGATTTAACTCCGATCGAGTTTGAATTTTGCGCTTTTTTTCAAATCTTGCGACCCTTATTTTAAAGTTGATCTTTGATTTTTAAAACTTGATTTAGTTTAACTTCGATCGGTTTAAAATTTGCGACTTGATTTCCAATTTCAATTTTTAAATTTTTCAACTTGTCTTTGAGATTCATCGATCGAGTTTAAATCGATTTTTTGAGTTTAAATTTTTCTTTTTTGAGTTTAAATCGGATCGAAGTTTAAAATCGCATTTTTTGGACAATTTGCCGATTTTAAAATTTCAATCGCGTTTTTGAAAAAATCTTGGCTTTGAGTTTCAACTTGGGAAACTTGGGGAATTCAATTTGGTTTTTAAAATTTCAACGGTTTTTTTGAGTTTAATCTGCGTTTTTGATTTAAAAAACTCATCGGAGTTAAAACTTGATTTTGAGTTTAAAACTTCATCGGTTTAAAAATCTTGAAAATTTTGATTTTAAACTTCGTCTTTGGGTTTCAGTTTGCAATTTGGGTTTAAAACTTGCCATCTCTAGTTTCTTTTTCAAACGATTTTTTAAATTTCCAATCGGGGGGTCAATCTTGCTATCGAGTTTAAACCAAAACGGGTTTCACTTCACTTTGATTTTCAATCGCGATCTTGAGTTTCAATTTGCATCCAATTTTTAATCGTTCTTTTTTTTGATTTCAATTTGCGTTTCTTTGATTTTAAAACTTCGTTTTAAATTTTAAATCGGTCTTTGATTCAATCAAAAATTTTTATTTTAAAAATTTAAAAATTTTAAAATTTAAATTCCTTTTTCTTTTTTTTTGAGTTTAAATCTTCAATTTTGAGTTTAATTTTAAAATTTTTAAAATTTCAATCGCGATTTTGATTTAAAATTTCCAAATTTTTGATTAATCGGTTCTTTGGTTTCAAAATTTCGCGATTTTTAGTTTCAAAATTTTCAAATTTTTAAGTTTAAAATTTCGGGCAAAACTTTGGAAAATTTTTAATTTTTGGATCGATTTAAAACCGATTTTTTGATTTAAAAATTTGCGATTTTGATTTTCAAATTGCTTTATTTCTTTTAAAGTTTAAATTTTCTATTTTGAAATTTAATTTTTCCAAAATTCTTTGATTTTTAAAAACTAAAATCGATTTTAAATTTTCAGGGTGGTTTTATCTTTGCGTTCTTTGAGTTCAATCTTTCCATTCCTTTGTTTTAAAAGATTTTGCCCGGACTTTAAAAAAGGGTTTTAAACGGATCGTTGGAAAAAAAGATCTTTTTTTTTTTTTTTAAAACTTTGCGATCTTTGAGTGTTTAAATTTTGGAAAAACTCGATTTCAATTTTGCAATCCAAATTTCAATCTTGCGACGAGTTTTTTTCTTGGGTTAGAGTTTTAAATTTTTGGGAAATCTTTTTGGTTTAAAATCGCATTTTATTTAATTTGCAGTTTGAGTTTCAATCCTTTTAAAATTCTTTGGTTTCAATCGCGATTTTTTTGTTTCATTTCGCGATTTGGGTTTTTTCTTGCGACCCAAATTTAATTTTCGATCGGTTGAATCTTGCGATTTTGAGTTTCAATCTTGCGATTTGAGTTTTAATCTTCAAAAGAGTTTAATTTGGATTTTTTTGTTTAAATTTCGATCGAGTTTAAAAATCGCGATTTTTTGGGAAAATTTCAAATCGCAACTTTTGAAACTTGGAGGGTTTAATCGCACGAGTTTTAATCTGCATCCCGGTTTAATTTGCTGAAAATTTTGAGTTTAAATTTCATTTGAGTTTAACTTGGGATCTTAATTTAAAATTTCTTCAATCTTTTAGTTTTAATTTTTCGATCTTTGATTTAAAAATCTTTGAAACTTTAAGTTTTCAAAATTTTGCCGATTTTTAGTTTTCAAGGTTGCCGAGTTTAAATCTTGCGATCTTTGAGTTTCAATTTTCGATCTTTGGGTTTCAATTTGCGATCTTTGAGTTTAAATTTTTCGTCGAGTTTCAATCGTTCGATCAAATTTAATTTTTGGACTTTTAAATTTTTCAATCGTGATCTTTGAGTTTAAAAAATCGGTTTTTTTTGATTTCAAAATGCATTTTGAGTTTCAAAATGCTATCGAGTTTAATTTTGTATTTTGAGTTTAAATTTTCGTTTTTTTGAGTTTCAATCGCAATTTTGAAAACTTACTTTGAGTTTCATCTTGAATTTTTGGGGTTTAAAATTTGCCACTCTGAGTTTCAATTTTGCGATTTTTTGGTTTTTAAATTTGAAAACTTTGGTTCAATCGCATTTTGATTTCAACGATTCTTTTTCATTCTCGATCGAGTTTAATTTTCGATCGAGTTTAACTTGCGATCCAAAGTTTAATCGTTGGGTTTTTGATTTTCAACTTGCGATTTTGGTTTAAAACTTCGATCGAGTTTTAATCGGATTTTAAAATTTTTAAAATCGCAATTTTAATTTAAAATCGCAATTTTGAAATCAATCGCTTTTTGAAAAAAGAAATTTTTAAAATTAATCCCCTTTTTGATTTCAATCGCAAATTTTGAGAAATTTTCGATTTTTAGTGTACAAAATTTTCGACTTTGATTTCAATCGCGATCTTTGAGTTTCAAATCGTTGATTTTTAATTTTTCAATTTGCGATCTTTAAATTTAAAAATCTTGTGATCTTTGATTTAATCGCGATTTTTGATTTTTCAAAGGCGATCGAGTTTAAAACTCATCGGTTTAACTTGATCTTTAAAATTAAATCGGGGATCTTTGAGTTTAAACTTGCAACTTTGAAAAAACCTTCGATCGAGTTTTAGTTCGAAAATTTTGGATTTTCACTTGACTTTGAGTTTAATTTTGCGATTTTGATTTTTAAACTCGATCTTTGGGGTTTCAAATTTGCATTTTGATTTCAATCGCGATTTTTGATTTCAATTTTGCGATTTTAGTTTAAAATTTGCCCAATCCAAATTTAACTCGTTTTTGAGTTTTAACTCAAAATTTGATTTTTTAAATCTTGTAAAACTTTTTTTTTAAACTTCGATTTTTTTTTTAAATTTGCGATTTTTGTTTTTAACCCCTGCACTTGATTTCAATCGCGATTTTTATTTTTCATTTTGGGATCAGGTTTTCATTCTCGACCCTTTGTTTTAATTTTCGATCGAGTTTGAATTTTCGATCAAATTTACTTGCGATCTTGAGTTTAAAATTTTTCGATTTTAGTTTCAATTTTCGATCTTTGATTTTAAAATTTTGCGATCTTTGAGTTTAATCTTCGACTTTGGGTTTTAATCGCGTTTTTAATTTAAAAGTGACTTTGATTTTCAATCGCTTTTTTGAGTTTCAAAGGCTTTTTTTTTAAATTTGTTCGAGTTAATTTTGAAATTTGAGTTTAAACTTGCGATCTTGAGTTAATCGAATCGATTTAAACTTGCGTTTTTGATTTTGTCTTGCGATCTTTTTTTTAACTTCTTCGAGTTTAAAATTTGCGATTTTAGGTTTTAAAATTGAAATTTTTTTGGTTTCAATTGAATCTTTTGGTTTCAATCTTGCGATCGATTAAAAATTTTTGCGATTTTGACCAATTTTGGGAAAATTCTAAGTTTAATTGCGTCTTGGAGTTTTATCGGGGGCTTTTGAGTTTTTTTCTGGGTGCTTTGGGGTTTCATGCATTTTGGGGAAATTTTTCGATCTTTTTCAATCGTTGATCTTTGGGGTTTCCGGAAAATTTTAAATTTGGGTTTTGGAGTAAATGGGTTTTTGATAAATGGTTTGGTTAAATTTGAGGGGGTTTAAAGGGGCTAGTGGGATTGGGGGGAAAATAAAAATTTGTTTAAAAGGGGGGAGATTTATAATTTAAGTAAGGATTTTGAGAAAATGGAAATTAATAGGTTAATTGAGTTAAAAAGGGGGGGATCAATTGATTTTGGTTTTAAAATGGGGGGGGGTTTTTGGGGGGGGTTTTTGGGGGGATTTTGGGGGGGGAAAAAAAATTTTTTGGGGGGGGTTTTGGTTTAAATTTTTAAATTTGGTTTAAAAAGGGGGTGTTTAAGGGGGTTTTTGTTTTAAAATTTGGTTTTGTTTTTTTTTGGGGGTTTTTTTTTTAAGTTTTTTGGTTTTGGGTTTTTTTTGGGTTTTTGATTTAAATTGGGGGGGTAAATTTGGGGGAAAAAAGGTTTTGGTTTTAAATGGGGTTTTTGTTTTTGGTTTTATTTTTTTTTTGGTTTTTTAATTTTTTTTTAAATTTTTTTGTTTTTTAAATTTTGGTTAAAAAATTTTTTTGGTTTTTGTTTGTTTTTAAAAATTTTTTGTTTTTTTTTTTTGGAAATTGTTTTGGGGTTTTTTTTTTTATTTGGTTTTTTTTTAAATGTTGTTTGGTAAATTTGGGGTTTTTTTTTTTTTGGTTTTTTAAAAAGTTTTTTTTAAAAATTTGGGATTTTGGTTTTTGGTTTTTTGGTTTTTTTTTTATTTAATTTTGGGTTTAAATTTTTTTTTTTTTTTTTTTTTTTTAAATTTTTTTAAATTCTCGGGGTTTTTTGGGATCTTTTTTTAAATTTTTTTTTTAAAATTTTTTTTTTCCTTTTTTTTAAACTTGTTTTTTTTTTTTTTTTTTTTTTTTTTTTTTTAAAATTTTGGTTTTTTTAAAATTTCAGGTTTTCTGTTTTTTTTTTTGTTTTAATTTTTTTTTTATTTTTTTTTTAAAATTTAAATTTTTAAAAATTTTTTTTTTGTTTTTTTTTTTATTTTTTCCCCTTTTTTTTTAAATAAAATTTTTTGGTTTAAAATTTTTTTAAAAAATTTTAAATTTTTTTGGGTTTTTTTTAAATCCTTTTTTTTTTTAAAAAATTTTTTTTTCTTTTTTTTAAATTTTAAATAAATTTTTTTTTTTTTCTCTTTTTAATTTCATTTTTTTTATTTTTTTTTTAAAAAATTTTTTTTTTTTTAAAATTTAAAATTTATTTTTTTAAAAACCTTTTTTTATTTAAAATTTTTTTTTTAAAAAAATTTTTTTTTTTTTTAAATTTTTCCATTAAACCAATATTTTAAATTTTTTTTTTTTTTAATTTATTTTTTATTTAAATTTTTTAAATTTTTTTTTTTTTTTATTTTAAAATATTTTTTAAAAACTAAATTTAAAAATTTCACTTTATTTAAAAATTTAAATCTTTTTTATTTAAATTAAAAAAAACACAAATTTTAATCAAATTTTAAAAAAAAATTTCCCAATTTAAATTTAATTTAAAAAAAAAAAATTTAAAAAAAAAAAAACCCCAAAAAAAAAATCTTTTTAAAATTTTAAAAAAAAAACCAAAAAAAAAACCCAAAAAATAACTAAAATAAAAAATTTTTTTAAAAATTCCAAAATTTCTTTTTTTAAAAAAAATTTTAAAATTTTTTTAAAAAAAAATTTAAATTTTTTAACTTCCCCCCAAAAAAACCAAAAAAAAAAAAATCCAAAAAACAAACCCCAAAAAAAAAAAAACTTAAAAACCAAAAAAAAAAAACCAAAACCCAAAAAACCCAAAAAAAATTTTAAAAACCTTTTAAAAAACCAAAAAAAAAAACCAAAAAAAAAAAACCAAAAACAAAAAAAAAAAACCCCCCCAAAAATTTAAAAAAAAAAAAAAAACCCCACCAAAACCCAAAAAACCAAAAAACCAAAAACAAACCCAAAAACCAAAAAACCCCAAACCAAAAAAAAAACCCAAAAAAAAAAAAAAACCCAAAAAACCAAAAAAACCAACCAAAAACAAACCCAAAACCAAAAAAAACCAAAAAAAAACCCAAAAAAAAACAAAAAAACCAAACCAAAACCAAAAAAAAAACAAAAAACAAAAAAAAAAAACCCCAAAAAAAACCAACCAACCCAAAAAACCCAAAACCCCCAAAAAAAAAAAAAAAAAAACCCAAAAAAAAAAAAAACCCCCCCCAAAAAAAAAAAAAAAACCAACCAAAAAAAAAAAAAAAAACCACCCCCAAACCCCAAAAAAAAACCCAAAAAACCCAAAAACCAAAAAAAAAAACCCAAAAAACCCCCAAAAAAACCCAAAAAAAAAAAACCCCCCCCAAAAAAAAACCAAAAAACCAAAAAAAAACCCCCCAAAAAAACCAAAAAACCCCCCCCCCCCCCCCAAAAACCCAAAAAAAAACCCCAAAACCCAAAACCAACCCCCCAAAAAAAAAACCCCAACCCCAAAAAAAAACCCCCCCAAAAAACCCACCCAAACCCCACACCCCCAAACCCCACCCAACCACAAACAACCCACTCAAATTCCACCCCCCCCCCCCCCCCCCCCCCCCCCCCCCCCCCCCCCCCCCCCCCCCCCCCCCCCCCAAAAACCCCCCCCAAAACCCCCCCCAAAAAACCCCCCCCCCAAACCCCCCCCCCCCCCCCCCCCCCCCCCCCCCCCCCCCCCCCCCCCCCCCCCCCCCCCCCCCCCCCCCCCCCCCCCCCCCCCCCCCCCCCCCCCCCCCCCCCCCCCCCCCCCCCCCCCCCCCCCCAACCCCCCCCCCCCCCCCCCCCCCCCCCCCCCCCCCCCCCCCCCCCCCCCCCCCCCCCCCCCCCCCCCCCCCCCCAAAACCCCCCCCCCCAAAAAACCCCCCCCCCAAAAAACACCCCCCCCCCCCCCCCCCCCCCCCCAAAAAAAAACCAAAACCCCCCCCCCCCCCCCCCCCCCCCCCCCAAAAACCCCCCCACCCCCCCCCCCCCCCCCCCCCCCAAAACCCCCAAAAAAATCAGTTTCACTTGCATTTTTAGTTTCAATTTGGGATTTTGAGTTTCAATTTTGCGATCTTTGGCCAATCGCGATCTCAATTTTTTCAATTTGCGATCGAGTTTAATTTTTCGATCTTGATTTAAAAGGGCGTTTTTGATTTCAATCGCAATTTTAAACAAAATGCGTTTTCTTTGAGTTTTAAATCTTGCGTTTATTTATTTTTTAATTGGGACTTTTGGTTTCAAGGATCTTTGATTTCAATCGCGATCTTTAGTTTGAATCTTGCGATCTTTGAGTTTTATCTTGCGACCCTTTAGTTTCAATCTTGATCAATTTTTTCTTGCGATCTTTAAGTTTCAATCGTTTTTCGATCTTTGATTTTTAATCTTGCGATCTTTGAATTTCAATCTTGCAATCTTTGAGATTCAATCTTGCTATCTTTGAGTTTGAATCTTGCAATCTTTGAGTTTCAATCTTGCCATTTTTGTGTTTTCAATCTTGCGATCTTTGAGTTTAAATTTTGCGATCTTTGAGTTTCAATCTTGCGATCTTAGAGTTTCATTCTTGCGATCTTTGAGTTTCAATCTTGCGATCTTTGAGTTTCAAGCTTGCGATCTTTGAGTTTCAATCTTGCGATCTTTGAGTTTCAATCGTTCGATCTTTGAGTTTCAATCTTGCGATCTTTGAGTTTCAATCTTGCGATCTTTGAGTATCAATCTTGCGATCTTTGAGTTTCAATCTTGCGATCTTTGAGTTTCAATCGTTCGATCTTTGAGTTTCAATCTTGCGATCTTTGAATTCAATCTTGTGATCTTTGAGTTTCAATCTTGCGATCTTTGAGTTTCAATCATGCGATCTTTGAGTTTCAAACTTGCTATCTTTGAGTTTTCAATCTTGCTATCTATGACATAATCTTGCAATCTTTGATTTTAAATCTTGCGATCTTTGAGTTTCAGTCTTGCAATCTTTGAGTTTCAATCTTGCCATCTCTGAGTTTCAATTTTGCGATCTTTGAGTTTTAAACTTGCAATCTTTTTGGTTCAATCTTGCTATCTTTGAGTTTCAATCTTGCGATCGTTGGGTTTCATTCTTGCGAATCTTTGAGTTTCAATCTTGCGATCTTTGAGTTTCAATCTTGCGATCCTTAAGTTTCAATCGTTCGATTTTTGAGTTTCAATCTTGCGATCTTTGAGTTTCAAACGTTCGATCTTTGAGTTTTAATCTTGCGATCTTTGAGTTTCAATCTTGCAATCTTTAAGTTTCAATCTTGCAATCTTTGAGATTCAATCTTGCTATCTTTGAGTTTGAATCTTGCAATCTTTGAGTTTCAATCTTGCCATTTTTGAGTTTCAATCTTGCGATCTTTGAGTTTCAATCGTTCGATCTTTGAGTGTCAATCTTGCGATCTTTGAGTTTCAATCTTGCGATCTTTGAGTTTCAATCGTTCGATCTTTGAGTTTCAATCTTGCGATCTTTGAATTTCAATCTTGTGATCTTTGAGTTTCAATCTTGCGATTTTTGAGTTTCAATCATGCGATCTTTGAGTTTCAAACTTGCTATCTTTGAGTTTCAATCTTGCTATCTTTAAGTTTAAATCTTGCGATCTTTGAGTTTCAATCTTGCAATCTTTGATTTTAAATCTTGCGATCTTTGAGTTTCAGTCTTGCGATCTTTGAGTTTCAATCTTGCCATCTTTGAGTTTCAATCTTTGCGATCTTTGAGTTTTAAACTTGCGATCTTTGTGGTTCAATCTTGCTATCTTTGAGTTTCAATCTTGCGATCTTTGAGTTTCAATCTTGCGATCTTTGAGTTTCAATCTTGCAATCTCTAAATTTCAATCTTGCGATCTTTGAGTTTTAATCTTGCGATATTTGAGTTTTAATCTTGTGATCTTTTGGTTTCAATCTTGCGATCTTTGAGTTTAATCTTGCGATCTTTGAGTTTCAATCCTGCATTCTTTGAGTTTCAATCTTGCGATCTTTTAGTTTCATTCTTGCGATCTATGTGTTTCATTCTTGCGATCTTTGAGTTTCAATCTTGCGATCTTTGAGTTTGAATCTTGCGATCTTAGAGTTTCAATCTTGCGATCTTTGAGTTTCAATCTTGCGATCTTTGAGTTTCAATCTTGCGATCTTTGAGTTTCAATCTTGCGATCTTTGAGTTTCAATCGTTCGATCTTTGAGTTTCAATCTTGCGATCTTTGAATTTCAATCTTGTGATCTTTGAGTTTCAATCTTGCGATTTTTGAGTTTCAATCATGCGATCTTTGAGTTTCAAACTTGCTATCTTTGAGTTTCAATCTTGCTATCTTTGAGTTTAAATCTTGCGATCTTTGAGTTTCAATCTTGCAATCTTTGATTTTAAATCTTGCGATCTTTGAGTTTTAGTCTTGCGATCTTTGAGTTTCAATCTTGCCATCTCTGAGTTTCAATTTTGCGATCTTTGAGTTTTAAACTTGCAATCTTTTTGTTTCAATCTTGTAATCTTTGAGTTTCAATCTTGCGATCTTTGAGTTTCAATCTTGCGATCTTTGAGTTCCAATCTTGCAATCTCTAAGTTTCAATCTTGCGATCTTTGAGTTTTAATCTTGCGATATTTGAGTTTTGATCTTGTGATCTTTTGGTTTCAATTTTGCGATCTTTGACTTTCAATCTTGCGATCTTTGAGTTTCAATCGTTCGATCTTTGAGTTTCAATCTTGCGATCTTTGAATTTCAATCTTGTGATCTTTGAGTTTCAATCTTGCGATCTTTGAGTTTCAATCATGCGATCTTTGAGTTTCAAACTTGCTATCTTTGAGTTTCAATCTTGCTATCTTTGAGTTTAAATCTTGCGATCTTTGAGTTTCAATCTTACAATCTTTGATTTTAAATCTTGCGATCTTTGAGTTTCAATCTTGCAATCTCTAAGTTTCAATCTTGCGATCTTTGAGTTTTAAACTTGCGATCTTTTTGGTTCTATCTTTGAGTTTCAATCTTGCGATCTTTGAGTTTCAATCTTGCAATCTTTGAGATTCAATCTTGCTATCTTTGAGTTTGAATCTTGCAATCTTTGAGTTTCAATCTTGCCATTTTTGAGTTTCAATCTTGCGATCTTTGAGTTTCAATTTTGCGATCTTTGAGTTTCAATCTTGCGATCTCTAAGTTTCAATCTTGCGATCTTTGAGTTTCAATCTTGCGATCTTTGAGTTTCAATCTTGCGATCTTTGAGTTTCAATCTTGCAATCTCTAAATTTCAAACTTGCGATCTTTGAGTTTTAATCTTGCGATATTTGAGTTTTAATCTTGTGATCTTTTGGTTTCAATCTTGCGATCTTTGAGTTTCAATCTTGCGATCTTTGAGTTTCAATCCTGCATTCTTTAAGTTTCAATCTTGCGATCTTTTAGTTTCATTCTTGCGATCTTTGGGTTTCATTCTTGCGATCTTTGAGTTTCAATCTCGCGATCTTTGAGTTTGAATCTTGCGATCTTTGAGTTTCAATCTTGCGATCCTTGAGTTTCAATCGTTCGATCTTTGAGTTTTAATCTTGCGATCTTTAAGTTTCAATCGTTCGATCTTTGAGTTTTAATCTTGCGATCTTTGAGTTTCAATCTTGCAATCTTTAAGTTTCAATCTTGCAATCTTTGAGATTCAATCTTGCTATCTTTGAGTTTGAATCTTGCATTCTTTGAGTTTCAATCTTGCCATTTTTGAGTTTAAATCTTGCGATCTTTGAGTTTCAATCTTGCGATCTTTGAGTTTCAATCTTGCGATCTTTGAGTTTCAATCTTGCGATCTTTGAGTTTCAATCTTGCGATCTTTGAGTTTCAATCGTTCGATCTTTGAGTTTCAATCTTGCGATCTTTGAATTTCAATCTTGTGATCTTTGAGTTTCAATCTTGCGATTTTTGAGTTTCAATCATGCGATCTTTGAGTTTCAAACTTGCTATCTTTGAGTTTCAATCTTGCTATCTTTGACTTTAAATCTTGCAATATTTGATTTTAAATCTTGCGATCTTTGAGTTTCAGTCTTGCAATCTTTGAGTTTCAATCTTGCCATCTCTGAGTTTCAATTTTGCGATCTTTGAGTTTTAAACTTGCAATCTTTGTGGTTCAATCTTGCTATCTTTGAGTTTCAATCTTGCGATCTTTGGGTTTCATTCTTGCGATCTTTGAGTTTCAATCTTGCGATCTTTGAGTTTCAATCTTGCGATCCTTAAGTTTCAATCGTTCGATTTTTGAGTTTCAATCTTGCGATCTTTGAGTTTCAATCGTTCGATCTTTGAGTTTTAATCTTGCGATCTTTGAGTTTCAATCTTGCAATCTTTAAGTTTCAATCTTGCAATCTTTGAGATTCAATCTTGCTATCTTTGAGTTTGAATCTTGCAATCTTTGAGTTTCAATCTTGCCATTTTTGAGTTTCAATCTTGCGATCTTTGAGTTTCAATTTTGCGATCTTTGAGTTTCAATCTTGCGATCTTTGAGTTTCAATCTTGCGATCTTTGAGTTTCAATCGTTCGATCTTTGAGTTTCAATCTTGCGATCTTTGAATTTCAATCTTGTGATCTTTGAGTTTCAATCTTGCGATTTTTGAGTTTCAATCATGCGATCTTTGAGTTTCAAACTTGCTATCTTTGAGTTTCAATCTTGCTATCTTTGAGTTTAAATCTTGCGATCTTTGAGTTTCAATCTTGCAATCTTTGATTTTAAATCTTGCGATCTTTGAGTTTCAATTTTGCGATCTTTGAGTTTTAAACTTGCGATCTTTGTGATTCAATCTTGCTATCTTTGAGTTTCAATCTTGCGATCTTTGAGTTTCAATCTTGCGATCTTTGAGTTTCAATCTTGCAATCTCTAAATTTCAATCTTGCGATCTTTGAGTTTTAATCTTGCGATATTTGAGTTTTAATCTTGTGATCTTTTGGTTTCAATCTTGCGATCTTTGAGTTTCAATCTTGCGATCTTTGAGTTTCAATCCTGCATTCTTTGAGTTTCAATCTTGCGATCTTTTAGTTTCATTCTTGCGATCTATGGGTTTCATTCTTGCGATCTTTGAGTTTCAATCTTGCGATCTTTGAGTTTGAATCTTGCGATCTTTGAGTTTCAATCTTGCGATCCTTGAGTTTCAATCGTTCGATCTTTGAGTTTTAATCTTGCGATCTTTAAGTTTCAATCGTTCGATCTTTGAGTTTTAATCTTGCGATCTTTGAGTTTCAATCTTGCAATCTTTGAGATTCAATCTTGCTATCTTTGAGTTTGAATCTTGCAATCTTTGAGTTTCAATCTTGCCATTTCTGAGTTTCAATCTTGCGATCTTTGAGTTTAAATTTTGCGATCTTTGAGTTTCAATCTTGCGATCTTAGAGTTTCAATCTTGCGATCTTTGAGTTTCAATCTTGCGATCTTTGAGTTTCAATCTTGCGATCTTTGAGTTTCAATCTTGCGATCTTTGAGTTTCAATCGTTTGATCTTTGAGTTTCAATCTTGCGATCTTTGAATTTCAATCTTGTGATCTTTGAGTTTCAATCTTATGATTTTTTAGTTTCAATCATGCGATTTTTGAGTTTCAATCTTGCTATCTTTGAGTTTCAATCTTGCTATCTTTGAGTTTAAATCTTGCGATCTTTGAGTTTCAATCTTGCAATCTTTGATTTTAAATCTTGCGATCTTTGAGTTTCAGTCTTGCGATCTTTGAGTTTCAATCTTGCCATCTCTGAGTTTCAATTTTGCGATCTTTGAGTTTTAAACTTGCAATCTTTTTGGTTCAATCTTGCTATCTTTGAGTTTCAATCTTGCAATCTTTGAGTTCCAATCTTGCAATCTCTAAGTTTCAATCTTGCGATCTTTGAGTTTTAATCTTGCGATATTTGAGTTTTGATCTTGTGATCTTTTGGTTTCAATCTTGCGATCTTTGAGTTTCAATCTTGCGATCTTTGAGTTTCAATCCTGCATTCTTTAAGTTTCAATCATTCGATCTTTGAGTTTCAATCTTGCGATCTTTGGGTCTCATTCTTGCGATCTTTGATTTAAAATCTTGCGATCTTTTAGTTTCAATCTTGAGATCTTTGAGTTTCAATCTTGCTATTTTTTAGTTTAAATCTTGCGATCTTTGAGTTTCAATCTTGCGATCTTTGAGTTTCAATCTTGCGATCTTTGAGTTTCAATCTTGCGATCTTTGAGTTTCAATCTTGCGATCTTTGAGTTTCAATCGTTCGATCTTTGAGTTTCAATCTTGCGATCTTTGAATTTCAATCTTGTGATCTTTGAGTTTCAATCTTGCGATTTTTGAGTTTCAATCATGCGATCTTTGAATTTCAAACTTGCTTTCTTTGAGTTTCAATCTTGCGATCTTTGAGTTTCAATCTTGCGATCTTTGAGTTTCAAACTTGCTATCTTTGAGTTTCAATCTTGCTATCTTTGAGTTTAAATCTTGCGATCTTTGAGTTTCAATCTTACAATCTTTGATTTTAATTCTTGCGATCTTTGAGTTTCAATCTTGCAATCTCTAAGTTTCAATCTTGCGATCTTTGAGTTTCAATCTTGCGATCTTTGAGTTTCAATCTTGCGATCTTTGAGTTTCAATCTTGCGATCTTTGAGTTTCAATCTTGCGATCTTTGAGTTTCAATCTTGCGATCTTTGAGTTTCAATCTTGCGATCTTTGAGTTTCAATCTTGCGATCTTTGAGTTTCAATCTTGCGATCTTTGAGTTTCAATCTTGCGATCTTTGAGTTTCAATCTTGCGATCTTTGAAGTTTCAATCTTGCGATCTTTGAGTTTCAATCTTGCGATCTTTGAGTTTCAATCTTGCGATCTTTGAGTTTCAATCTTGCGATCTTTGAGTTTCAATCTTGCTATCTTTGAGTTTCAATCTTGCTATCTTTGAGTTTCAATCTTGCAATCTTTGAGTTTCAATCTTGCGATCTTTGAGTTTCAATCTTGCGATCTTTGAGTTTCAATCTTGCGATCTTTGAGTTTGAATCTTGCGATCTTTGAGTTTCAATCTTGCGATCCTTGAGTTTCAATCGTTCGATCTTTGAGTTTTAATCTTGCGATCTTTAAGTTTCAATCGTTCGATCTTTGAGTTTTAATCTTGCGATCTTTGAGTTTCAATCTTGCAATCTTTAAGTTTCAATCTTGCAATCTTTGAGATTCAATCTTGCTATCTTTGAGTTTGAATCTTGCAATCTTTGAGTTTCAATCTTGCCATTTTTGAGTTTAAATCTTGCGATCTTTGAGTTTCAATCTTGCGATCTTTGAGTTTCAATCTTGCGATCTTTGAGTTTCAATCTTGCGATCTTTGAGTTTCAATCGTTCGATCTTTGAGTTTCAATCTTGCGATCTTTGAATTTCAATCTTGTGATCTTTGAGTTTCAATCTTGCGATTTTTGAGTTTCAATCATGCGATCTTTGAGTTTCAAACTTGCTATCTTTGAGTTTCAATCTTGCTATCTTTGAGTTTAAATCTTGCGATCTTTGAGTTTCAATCTTGCAATCTTTGATTTTAAATCTTGCGATCTTTGAGTTTCAGTCTTGCGATCTTTGAGTTTCAATCTTGCCATCTCTGAGTTTCAATTTTGCGATCTTTGAGTTTTAAACTTGCAATCTTTTTGTTTCAATCTTGCTATCTTTGAGTTTCAATCTTGCGATCTTTGAGTTTCAATCTTGCGATCTTTGAGTACCAATCTTGCAATCTCTAAGTTTCAATCTTGCGATCTTTGAGTTTTAATCTTGCGATATTTGAGTTTTGATCTTGTGATCGTTTGGTTTCAATCTTGCGATCTTTGAGTTTCAATCTTGCGATCTTTGAGTTTCAATCGTTCGATCTTTGAGTTTCAATCTTGCGATCTTTGAATTTCAATCTTGTGATCTTTGAGTTTCAATCTTGCGATCTTTGAGTTTCAATCATGCGATCTTTGAGTTCAATCTTGCGATCTTTGAGTTTCAATCTTGCGATCTTTGAGTTTCAATCGTTCGATCTTTAAGTTTCAATCTTGCGATCTTTGAATTTCAATCTTGTGATCTTTGAGTTTCAATCTTGCGATTTTGAGTTTCAATCATGCGATCTTTGAGTTTCAAACTTGCTATCTTTGAGTTTCAATCTTGCTATCTTTGAAATTAAATCTTGCGATCTTTGAGTTTCAATCTTGCAATCTTTGATTTTAAATCTTGCCATCTTTGAGTTTCAATTTTGCGATCTTTGAGTTTTAAACTTGCGATCTTTGAGGTTCAATCTTGCTATCTTTGAGTTTCAATCTTGCGATCTTTGAGTTTCAATTTTGCGATCTTTGAGTTTCAATCTTGCAATCTCTAAATTTCAATCTTGCGATCTTTGAGTTTTAATCTTGCGATATTTGAGTTTTAATCTTGTGATCTTTTGGTTTCAATCTTGCGATCTTTGAGTTTCAATCGTTCGATCTTTGAGTTTTAATCTTGCGATCTTTAAGTTTCAATCGTTCGATCTTTGAGTTTTAATCTTGCGATCTTTGAGTTTCAATCTTGCAATCTTTGAGTTTCAATCTTGCTATCTTTGAGATTCAATCTTGCTATCTTTGAGTTTGAATCTTGCATTCTTTGAGTTTCAATCTTGCCATTTTTGAGTTTAAATCTTGCGATCTTTGAGTTTCAATCTTGCGATCTTTGAGTTTCAATCTTGCGATCTTTGAGTTTCAATCTTGCGATCTTTGAGTTTCAATCTTGCGATCTTTGAGTTTCAATCGTTCGATCTTTGAGTTTCAATCTTGCGATCTTTGAATTTCAATCTTGTGATCTTTGAGTTTCAATCTTGCGATTTTTGAGTTTCAATCATGCGATCTTTGAGTTTCAAACTTGCTATCTTTGAGTTTCAATCTTGCTATCTTTGAGTTTAAATCTTGCGATCTTTGAGTTTCAATCTTGCAATCTTTGATTTTAAATCTTGCGATCTTTGAGTTTCAGTCTTGCGATCTTTGAGTTTCAATCTTGCCATCTCTGAGTTTCAATTTTGCGATCTTTGAGTTTTAAACTTGCAATCTTTTTGTTTCAATCTTGCTATCTTTGAGTTTCAATCTTGCGATCTTTGAGTTTCAATCTTGCGATCTTTGAGTACCAATCTTGCAATCTCTAAGTTTCAATCTTGCGATCTTTGAGTTTTAATCTTGCGATATTTGAGTTTTGATCTTGTGATCGTTTGGTTTCAATCTTGCGATCTTTGAGTTTCAATCTTGCGATCTTTGAGTTTCAATCGTTCGATCTTTGAGTTTCAATCTTGCGATCTTTGAATTTCAATCTTGTGATCTTTGAGTTTCAATCTTGCGATCTTTGAGTTTCAATCATGCGATCTTTGAGTTTCAAACTTGCTATCTTTGAGTTTCAATCTTGCTATCTTTGAGTTTAAATCTTGCGATCTTTGAGTTTCAATCTTACAATCTTTGATTTTAAATCTTGCGATCTTTGAGTTTCAATCTTGCAATCTCTAAGTTTTAATCTTGCGATCTTTGAGTTTTAAACTTGCGATCTTTTTGGTTCTATCTTTGAGTTTCAATCTTGCGATCTTTGAGTTTCAATCTTGCAATCTTTGAGATTCAATCTTGCTATCTTTGAGTTTGAATCTTGCAATCTTTGAGTTTCAATCTTGCCATTTTTGAGTTTCAATCTTGCGATCTTTGAGTTTCAATTTTGCGATCTTTGAGTTTCAATCTTGCGATCTCTAAGTTTCAATCTTGCGATCTTTGAGTTTCAATCTTGCGATCTTTGAGTTTCAATCTTGCGATCTTTGAGTTTCAATCTCGCGATCTTTGAGTTTGAATCTTGCGATCTTTGAGTTTCAATCTTGCGATCCTTGAGTTTCAATCGTTCGATCTTTGAGTTTTAATCTTGCGATCTTTAAGTTTCAATCGTTCGATCTTTGAGTTTTAATCTTGCGATCTTTGAGTTTCAATCTTGCAATCTTTAAGTTTCAATCTTGCAATCTTTGAGATTCAATCTTGCTATCTTTGAGTTTGAATCTTGCATTCTTTGAGTTTCAATCTTGCCATTTTTGAGTTTAAATCTTGCGATCTTTGAGTTTCAATCTTGCGATCTTTGAGTTTCAATCATGCGATCTTTGAGTTTCAATCTTGCGATCTTTGAGTTTCAATCTTGCGATCTTTGAGTTTCAATCGTTCGATCTTTGAGTTTCAATCTTGCGATCTTTGAATTTCAATCTTGTGATCTTTGAGTTTCAATCTTGCGATTTTTGAGTTTCAATCATGCGATCTTTGAGTTTCAAACTTGCTATCTTTGAGTTTCAATCTTGCTATCTTTGACTTTAAATCTTGCAATCTTTGATTTTAAATCTTGCGATCTTTGAGTTTCAGTCTTGCATTCTTTGAGTTTCAATCTTGCCATCTCTGAGTTTCAATTTTGCGATCTTTGAGTTTTAAACTTGCAATCTTTTTGGTTCAATCTTGCTATCTTTGAGTTTCAATCTTGCGATCTTTGGGTTTCATTCTTGCGATCTTTGAGTTTCAGTCTTGCGATCTTTGAGTTTCAATCTTGCGATCCTTAAGTTTCAATCGTTCGATTTTTGAGTTTAAATCATCCGATCTTTGAGTTTCAAACTTGCTATCTTTGAGTTTCAATCTTGCTATATTTGAGTTTCAATCTTGCAATCTTTGATTTTAAATCTTGCGATCTTTGAGTTTCAGTCTTGCGATCTTTGATTTTCAATCTTGCCATCTTTGAGTTTCAATTTTGCGATCTTTGAGTTTTAAACTTGCGATCTTTGTGATTCAATCTTGCTATCTTTGAGTTTCAATCTTGCAATCTTTGAGTTTCAATCTTGCGATCTTTGAGTTTCAATCTTGCAATCTCTAAATTTCAATCTTGCGATCTTTGAGTTTTAATCTTGCGATATTTGAGTTTTAATCTTGTGATCTTTTGGTTTCAATCTTGCGATCTTTGAGTTTCAATCTTGCGATTTTTGAGTTTCAATCCTGCATTCTTTGAGTTTCAATCTTGCGATCTTTTAGTTTCATTCTTGCGATCTTTGGGTTTCATTCTTGCGATCTTTGAGTTTCAATCTCGCGATCTTTGAGTTTGAATCTTGCGATCTTTGAGTTTCAATCTTGCGATCCTTGAGTTTCAATCGTTCGATCTTTGAGTTTTAATCTTGCGATCTTTAAGTTTCAATCGTTCGATCTTTGAGTTTTAATCTTGCGATCTTTGAGTTTCAATCTTGCAATTTTTAAGTTTCAATCTTGCAATCTTTGAGATTCAATCTTGCTATCTTTGAGTTTGAATCTTGCAATCTTTGAGTTTCAATCTTGCCATTTTTGAGTTTAAATCTTGCGATCTTTGAGTTTCAATCTTGCGATCTTTGAGTTTCAATCTTGCGATCTTTGAGTTTCAATCTTGCGATCTTTGAGTTTCAATCGTTCGATCTTTGAGTTTCAATCTTGCGATCTTTGAATTTCAATCTTGTGATCTTTGAGTTTCAATCTTGCGATTTTTGAGTTTCAATCATGCGATCTTTGAGTTTCAAACTTGCTATCTTTGAGTTTCAATCTTGCTATCTTTGAGTTTAAATCTTGCGATCTTTGAGTTTCAATCTTGCAATCTTTGATTTTAAATCTTGCGATCTTTGAGTTTCAGTCTTGCAATCTTCGGGTTTCAATCTTTCCATCTCTGAGTTTCAATTTTGCGATCTTTGAGTTTTAAACTTGCAATCTTTGTGGTTCAATCTTGCTATCTTTGAGTTTCAATCTTGCATTCTTTGGGTTTCATTCTTGCGATCTTTGAGTTTCAATCTTGCGATCTTTGAGTCTCAATCTTGCGATCCTTAAGTTTCAATCGTTCGATTTTTGAGTTTCAATCTTGCGATCTTTGAGTTTCAAACGTTCGATCTTTGAGTTTTAATCTTGCGATCTTTGAGTTTCAATCTTGCAATCTTTAAGTTTCAATCTTGCAATCTTTGAGATTCAATCTTGCTATCTTTGAGTTTAAATCTTGCAATCTTTGAGTTTCAATCTTGCCATTTTTGAGTTTCAATCTTGCGATCTTTGAGTTTAAATTTTGCGATCTTTGAGTGTCAATCTTGCGATCTTTGAGTTTCAATCTTGCGATCTTTGAGTTTCAATCGTTCGATCTTTAAGTTTCAATCTTGCGATCTTTGAATTTCAATCTTGTGATCTTTGAGTTTCAATCTTGCGATTTTTGAGTTTCAATCATGCGATCTTTGAGTTTCAAACTTGCTATCTTTGAGTTTCAATCTTGCTATCTTTGAAATTAAATCTTGCGATCTTTGAGTTTCAATCTTGCAATCTTTGATTTTAAATCTTGCCATCTTTGAGTTTCAATTTTGCGATCTTTGAGTTTTAAACTTGCGATCTTTGTGGTTCAATCTTGCTATCTTTGAGTTTCAATCTTGCGATCTTTGAGTTTCAATTTTGCGATCTTTGAGTTTCAATCTTGCAATCTCTAAATTTCAATCTTGCGATCTTTGAGTTTTAATCTTGCGATATTTGAGTTTTAATCTTGTGATCTTTTGGTTTCAATCTTGCGATCTTTGAGTTTCAATCTTGCGATCTTTGAGTTTCAATCCTGCATTCTTTGAGTTTCAATCTTGCGATCTTTTAGTTTCATTCTTGCGATCTATGGGTTTCATTCTTGCGATCTTTGAGTTTCAATCTTGCGATCTTTGAGTTTGAATCTTGCGATCTTTGAGTTTCAATCTTGCGATCCTTGAGTTTCAATCGTTCGATCTTTGAGTTTTAATCTTGCGATCTTTAAGTTTCAATCGTTCGATCTTTGAGTTTTAATCTTGCGATCTTTGAATTTCAATCTTGCAATCTTTGAGATTCAATCTTGCTATCTTTGAGTTTGAATCTTGCAATCTTTGAGTTTCAATCTTGCCATTTTTGAGTTTCAATCTTGCGATCTTTGAGTTTAAATTTTGCGATCTTTGAGTTTCAATCTTGCGATCTTAGAGTTTCATTCTTGCGATCATTGAGTTTCAATCTTGCGATCTTTGAGTTTCAATCTTGCGATCTTTGAGTTTCAATCTTGCGATCTTTGAGTTTCAATCGTTCGATCTTTGAGTTTCAATCTTGCGATCTTTGAATTTCAATCTTGTGATCTTTGAGTTTCAATCTTGCGATTTTTGAGTTTCAATCATGCGATCTTTGAGTTTCAAACTTGCTATCTTTGAGTTTCAATCTTGCTATCTTTGAGTTTAAATCTTGCGATCTTTGAGTTTCAATCTTGCAATCTTTGATTTTAAATCTTGCGATCTTTGAGTTTCAGTCTTGCGATCTTTGAGTTTCAATCTTGCCATCTCTGAGTTTCAATTTTGCGATCTTTGAGTTTTAAACTTGCAATCTTTTTGTTTCAATCTTGCTATCTTTGAGTTTCAATCTTGCGATCTTTGAGTTTCAATCTTGCGATCTTTGAGTACCAATCTTGCAATCTCTAAGTTTCAATCTTGCGATCTTTGAGTTTTAATCTTGCGATATTTGAGTTTTGATCTTGTGATCGTTTGGTTTCAATCTTGCGATCTTTGAGTTTCAATCTTGCGATCTTTGAGTTTCAATCGTTCGATCTTTGAGTTTCAATCTTGCGATCTTTGAATTTCAATCTTGTGATCTTTGAGTTTCAATCTTGCGATCTTTGAGTTTCAATCATGCGATCTTTGAGTTTCAAACTTGCTATCTTTGAGTTTCAATCTTGCTATCTTTGAGTTTAAATCTTGCGATCTTTGAGTTTCAATCTTACAATCTTTGATTTTAAATCTTGCGATCTTTGAGTTTCAATCTTGCAATCTCTAAGTTTTAATCTTGCGATCTTTGAGTTTTAAACTTGCGATCTTTTTGGTTCTATCTTTGAGTTTCAATCTTGCGATCTTTGAGTTTCAATCTTGCAATCTTTGAGATTCAATCTTGCTATCTTTGAGTTTGAATCTTGCAATCTTTGAGTTTCAATCTTGCCATTTTTGAGTTTCAATCTTGCGATCTTTGAGTTTCAATTTTGCGATCTTTGAGTTTCAATCTTGCGATCTCTAAGTTTCAATCTTGCGATCTTTGAGTTTCAATCTTGCGATCTTTGAGTTTCAATCTTGCGATCTTTGAGTTTCAATCTCGCGATCTTTGAGTTTGAATCTTGCGATCTTTGAGTTTCAATCTTGCGATCCTTGAGTTTCAATCGTTCGATCTTTGAGTTTTAATCTTGCGATCTTTAAGTTTCAATCGTTCGATCTTTGAGTTTTAATCTTGCGATCTTTGAGTTTCAATCTTGCAATCTTTAAGTTTCAATCTTGCAATCTTTGAGATTCAATCTTGCTATCTTTGAGTTTGAATCTTGCATTCTTTGAGTTTCAATCTTGCCATTTTTGAGTTTAAATCTTGCGATCTTTGAGTTTCAATCTTGCGATCTTTGAGTTTCAATCATGCGATCTTTGAGTTTCAATCTTGCGATCTTTGAGTTTCAATCGTTCGATCTTTGAGTTTCAATCTTGCGATCTTTGAATTTCAATCTTGTGATCTTTGAGTTTCAATCTTGCGATTTTTGAGTTTCAATCATGCGATCTTTGAGTTTCAAACTTGCTATCTTTGAGTTTCAATCTTGCTATCTTTGACTTTAAATCTTGCAATCTTTGATTTTAAATCTTGCGATCTTTGAGTTTCAGTCTTGCATTCTTTGAGTTTCAATCTTGCCATCTCTGAGTTTCAATTTTGCGATCTTTGAGTTTTAAACTTGCAATCTTTTTGGTTCAATCTTGCTATCTTTGAGTTTCAATCTTGCGATCTTTGGGTTTCATTCTTGCGATCTTTGAGTTTCAGTCTTGCGATCTTTGAGTTTCAATCTTGCGATCCTTAAGTTTCAATCGTTCGATTTTTGAGTTTAAATCATCCGATCTTTGAGTTTCAAACTTGCTATCTTTGAGTTTCAATCTTGCTATATTTGAGTTTCAATCTTGCAATCTTTGATTTTAAATCTTGCGATCTTTGAGTTTCAGTCTTGCGATCTTTGATTTTCAATCTTGCCATCTTTGAGTTTCAATTTTGCGATCTTTGAGTTTTAAACTTGCGATCTTTGTGATTCAATCTTGCTATCTTTGAGTTTCAATCTTGCAATCTTTGAGTTTCAATCTTGCGATCTTTGAGTTTCAATCTTGCAATCTCTAAATTTCAATCTTGCGATCTTTAAGTTTTAATCTTGCGATATTTGAGTTTTAATCTTGTGATCTTTTGGTTTCAATCTTGCGATCTTTGAGTTTCAATCTTGCGATTTTTGAGTTTCAATCCTGCATTCTTTGAGTTTCAATCTTGCGATCTTTTAGTTTCATTCTTGCGATCTATGGGTTTCATTCTTGCGATCTTTGAGTTTCAATCTTGCGATCTTTGAGTTTGAATCTTGCGATCTTTGAGTTTCAATCTTGCGATCCTTGAGTTTCAATCGTTCGATCTTTGAGTTTTAATCTTGCGATCTTTAAGTTTCAATTGTTCGATCTTTGAGTTTTAATCTTGCGATCTTTGAGTTTCAATCTTGCAATCTTTGAGATTCAATCTTGCTATCTTTGAGTTTGAATCTTGCAATCTTTGAGTTTCAATCTTGCCATTTTGGAGTGTCAATCTTGCGATCTTTGAGTTTAAATTTTGCGATCTTTGAGTTTCAATCTTGCGATCTTAGAGTTTCAATCTTGCGATCTTTGAGTTTCAATCTTGCGATCTTTGAGTTTCAATCTTGCGATCTTTGAGTTTCAATCTTGCGATCTTTGAGTTTCAATCTTTTGATCTTTGAGTTTCAATCTTGCGATCTTTGAATTTCAATCTTGTGATCTTTGAGTTTCAATCTTATGATTTTTGAGTTTCAATCATGCGATTTTTGAGTTTCAATCTTGCTATCTTTGAGTTTCAATCTTGCTATCTTTGAGTTTAAATCTTGCGATCTTTGAGTTTCAATCTTGCAATCTTTGATTTTAAATCTTGCGATATTTGAGTTTCAGTCTTGCGATCTTTGAGTTTCAATCTTGCCATCTCTGAGTTTCAATTTTGCGATCTTTGAGTTTTAAACTTGCAATCTTTTTGGTTCAATCTTGCTATCTTTGAGTTTCAATCTTGCAATCTTTGAGTTCCAATCTTGCAATCTCTAAGTTTCAATCTTGCGATCTTTGAGTTTTAATCTTGCGATATTTGAGTTTTGATCTTGTGATCTTTTGGTTTCAATCTTGCGATCTTTGAGTTTCAATCTTGCGATCTTTGAGTTTCAATCCTGCATTCTTTAAGTTTCAATCATTCGATCTTTGAGTTTCAATCTTGCGATCTTTGGGTCTCATTCTTGCGATCTTTGATTTAAAATCTTGCGATCTTTTAGTTTCAATCTTGAGATCTTTGAGTTTCAATCTTGCTATTTTTTAGTTTAAATCTTGCGATCTTTGAGTTTCAATCTTGCGACCTTTGAGTTTCAATCTTGCGATCTTTGAGTTTCAATCTTGCGATCTTTGAGTTTCAATCTTGCGATCTTTGAGTTTCAATCGTTCGATCTTTGAGTTTCAATCTTGCGATCTTTGAATTTCAATCTTGTGATCTTTGAATTTCAATCTTGCGATTTTTGAGTTTCAATCATGCGATCTTTGAATTTCAAACTTGCTTTCTTTGAGTTTCAATCTTGCGATCTTTGAGTTTCAACCTTGCGATCTTTGAGTTTCAATCTTGCGATCTTTGAGTTTCAATCGTTCGATCTTTGAGTTTCAATCTTGCGATCTTTGAGTTTCAATCTTGCGATCTTTGAGTTTCAATCTTGCGATCTTTGAGTTTCAATCTTGCGATCTTTGAGTTTCAATCTTACGATCCTTGAGTTTAAATCGTTCGATTTTTGAGTTTCAATCTTGCGATCTTTGAGTTTCAATCGTTCGATCTTTGAGTTTCAATCTTGCGATCTTTGAGTTTCAATCTTGCGATCTATGAGTTTCAGTCTTGCAATCTTTGAGTTTCAATCTTGCCATCTTTGAGTTTCAATCTTGCTATCTTTGAGTTTAAATCTTGCGATCTTTGAGTTTCAATCTTGCAATCTTTGATTTTAAATCTTGCGATTTTTGAGTTTCAATCTTGCAATCTCTAAATTTCAATCTTGCGATCTTTGAGTTTTAATCTTGCGATATTTGAATTTTAATCTTGTGATCTTTTGGTTTCAATCTTGCGATTTTTGAGTTTCAATCTTGCGATCTTTGAGTTTCAATCCTGCATTCTTTGATTTTCAATCTTGCGATCTTTTAGTTTCATTCTTGCGATTTTTTGGTTTCATTCTTGCGATCTTTGAGTTTCAATCTTGCGATCTTTGAGTTTCAATCTTGCCATCTCTGAGTTTCAATTTTGCGATCTTTGAGTTTTAAACTTGCGATATTTGTGGTTCAATCTTGCTATCTTTGAGTTTAAATCTTGCGATCTTTGAGTTTCAATCTTGCGATCTTTGAGTTTCAATCTTGCAATCTCTAAGTTTCAATCTTGCGATCTTTGAGTTTTAAACTTGCGATCTTTTTGGTTCAATCTTGCTATCTTTGAGTTTCAATCTTGCGATCTTTGAGTTTCAATCTTGCAATCTTTGAGATTCAATCTTGCTATCTTTGAGTCTGAATCTTGCAATCTTTGAGTTTCAATCTTGCCATTTTTGAGTTTCAATCTTGCGATCTTTGAGTTTCAATTTTGCGATCTTTGAGTTTCAATCTTGCGATCTTTGAGTTTCAATCTTGTGATCTTTGAGTTTCAATCGTTCGATCTTTGAGTTTCAAACTTGCTATCTTTGAGTTTCAATCTTGCTATCTTTGAGTTTAAATCTTGCGATCTTTGAGTTTCAATCTTACAATCTTTGATTTTAAATCTTGCGATCTTTGAGTTTCAGTCTTGTGATCTTTGAGTTTCAATCTTGCCATCTTTGAGTTTCAATTTTGCGATCTTTGAGTTTTAAACTTGCGATCTTTGTGGTTCATTTTTGCTATCTCTGAGTTTCAATCTTGCGATCTTTGAGTTTCAATCTTGCGATCTTTGAGTTTTAATCTTGCAATCTCTAAATTTCAATCTTGCGATCTTTGAGTTTTAATCTTGCGATATTTGAGTTTTAATCTTGTGATCTTTTGGTTTCAATCTTGCGATCTTTGAGTTTCAATCTTGCGATCTTTGAGTTTCAATCCTGCATTCTTTGAGTTTCAATCTTGCGATCTTTTAGTTTCATTCTTGCGATCTTTGGGTTTCATTCTTGCGATCTTTGAGTTTCAATCTTGCGATCTTTGAGTTTGAATCTTGTGATCTTTGAGTTTCAATCTTGCGATCCTTGAGTTTCAATTGTTCGATCTTTGAGTTTTAATCTTGCGCTCTTTAAGTTTCAATCGTTCGATCTTTGAGTTTTAATCTTGCGATATTTGAGTTTCAATCTTGCAATCTTAAAGTTTCAATCTTGCAATCTTTGAGATTCAATCTTGCTATCTTTGAGTTTGAATCTTGCAATCTTTGAATTTCAATCTTGCCATTTTTGAGTTTCAATCTTGCGATCTTTGAGTTTAAATTTTGCGATCTTTGAGTTTCAATCTTGCGATCTTTGAGTTCCAATCTTGCGATCTTTGAGTTTCAATCTTGCGATCTTTGAGTTTCAATCTTGCGATCTTTGAGTTTCAATCTTGCGATCTTTGAGTTTCAATCGTTCGATCTTTGAGTTTTAATCTTGCGATCTTTGAATTTCAATCTTGTGATCTTTGAGTTTCAATCTTGTGATTTTTGAGTTTCAATCATGAGATCTTTGAGTTTTAAACTTGCTATCTTTGAGTTTCAATCTTGCTATCTTTAAGTTTAAATCTCGCGATCTTTGAGTTTCAATCTTGCAATCTTTGATTTTAAATCTTGCAATCTTTGAGTTTAAGTCTTGCGATCTTTGAGTTTCAATCTTGCCATCTCTGAGTTTCAATTTTGCGATCTTTGAGTTTTAAACTTGCGATCTTTGTGGTTCAATCTTGCTATCTTTGAGTTTCAATCTTGCGATCTTTGAGTTTCAATCTTGCGATCTTTGAGTTTCAATCTTGCAATCTCTAAGTTTTAATCTTGTGATCTTTGAGTTTTAAACTTGCGATCTTTTTGGTTCAATCTTGCTATCTTTGAGTTTCAATCTTGCGATCTTTGAGTATCAATCTTGCGATCTTTGAGTTCCAATCTTGCAATCTCTAAGTTTCAATCTTGCAATCTTTGAGTTTTAATCTTGCGATATTTGAGTTTTGATCTTGTGATCTTTTGGTTTCAATCTTGCGATCTTTGAGTTTCAATCTTGCGATCTTTGAGTTTCAATCCTGCATTCTTTGAGTTTCAATCATTCGATCTTTGAGTTTCAATCTTGCGATCTTTGGGTCTCATTCTTGCGATCTTTGATTTTCAATCTTGCGATCTTTTAGTTTCAATCTTGAGATCTTTGAGTTTCAATCTTGCTAATTTTTAGTTTAAATCTTGCGATCTTTGAGTTTCAATCTTGCGATCTTTGAGTTTCAATCTTGCGATCTTTGAGTTTAAATCTTGCGATCTTTGAGTTTCAATCTTGCGATCTTTGATGTTCAATCGTTCGATCTTTGAGTTTCAATCTTGCGATCTTTGAATTTCAATCTTGTGATCTTTGAGTTTCAATCTTGCGATTTTTGAGTTTCAGTCATGCGATCTTTGAGTTTCAAACTTGCTTTCTTTGAGTTTCAATCTTGCTATCTTTGAGTTTAAATCTTGCGATCTTTGAGTTTCAATCTTGCGATCCTTGAGTTTCAATCGTTAGATCTTTTAGTTTTAATCTTGCGATCTTTAAGTTTCAATCGTTCGATCTTTGAGTTTTAATCTTGCGATCTTTGAGTTTCAATCTTGCAATCTTTAAGTTTCAATCTTGCAATCTTTGAGATTCAATCTTGCTATCTTTGAGTTTGAATCTTGCAATCTTTGAGTTTCAATCTTGCCATTTTTGAGTTTCAATCTTGCGATCTTTGAGTTTCAATTTTGCGATCTTTGAGTTTCAATCTTGCGATCTTTGAGTTTCAATCTTGCGATCTTTGAGTTTCAATCTTGCGATCTTTGAGTTTCAATCTTGCGATCTTTGAGTTTCAATCTTGCAAACCTTGAGTTTCAATCGTTCGATTTTTGAGTTTCAATCTTGCGATCTTTGAGTTTCAATCGTTCGATCTTTGAGTTTTAATTTTGCGATCTTTGAGTTTCAATCTTGCAATCTTTAAGTTTCAATCTTGCAATCTTTGAGATTCAATCTTGCTATCTTTGAGTTTGAATCTTGCAATCTTTGAGTTTCAATCTTGCCATTTTTGACTTTCAATCTTGCGATCTTTGAGTTTCAATTTTGCGATCTTTGAGTTTCAATATTGTGATCTTTGAGTTTCAATCTTGCGATCTTTGAGTTTCAATCGTTCGATCTTTGAGTTTCAATCTTGCGATCTTTGAATTTCAATCTTGTGATCTTTGAGTTTCAATCTTGCGATTTTTGAGTTTCAATCATGCGATCTTTGAGTTTCAAACTTGCTATCTTTGAGTTTCAATCTTGCTATCTTTGAGTTTAAATCTTGTTATCTTTGAGTTTCAATCTTGCAATCTTTGATTTTAAATCTTGCGATCTATGAGTTTTAGTCTTGCGATCTTTGAGTTTCAATCTTGCCATCTTTGAGTTTCAATTTTGCGATCTTTCAGTTTTAAACTTGCGATCTTTGTGGTTCAATCTTGCTATCTTTGAGTTTCAATCTTGCGATCTTTGAGTTTCAATCTTGCGATTTTTGAGTTTCAATCTTGCAATCTCTAAATTTCAATCTTGCGATCTTTGAGTTTTAATCTTGCGATATTTGAGTTTTAATAATGTGATCTTTTGGTTTCAATCTTGCGATCTTTGAGTTTCAATCTTGCGATCTTTGAGTTTCAATCCTGCATTCTTTGAGTTTCAATCTTGCGATCTTTTAGTTTCATTCTTGCGATCTTTGGGTTTCATTCTTGCGATCTTTGAGTTTCAATCTTGCGATCTTTGAGTTTCAATCTTGCCATCTCTGAGTTTCAATTTTGCGATCTTTGAGTTTTAAACTTGCGATCTTTGTGGTTCAATATTGCTATCTTTAAGTTTCAATCTTGCGATCTTTGAGTTTCAATCTTGCAATCTCTAAGTTTCAATCTTGCGATCTTTGAGTTTTAAACTTGCGATCTTTTTGGTTCAATCTTGCTATTTCTTTG
>JAQJVL010005380.1:0-35797 GCA_035578905.1 Stictocephala bisonia | reverse complement strand
AGAAGCCAAGACAGTGCCTGATTGTCCGTCTCCAGCAAGAACTCAGCGTGTTCCAAGAAACGCCGAAACTTGTCCGTACCAAAGACAACAGCCAGACACTCTAACTCATAGATGGAAGAAGCTTTCTGTTCCTGGTGAGACAACGTCCTCGAAGCAAAAGCGATGGGCTGCCTGACCCCATCAAACTCCTGAAAAAGAACAGCAGCAATGGCGGAGGAGGATGCATCAGTCTGAAGGATGAATTCTCTGCTGAAATCAGTGGAGCTGGAATCAGTGCTGAAACCACGCTCTGCTACCAATTGAGACCCATCCCCCCCCCGCCAAAGCTGGTAAGCGTGCCAACGGGGGGATGGCTCAAAACAAGTCGAGCGATTGGATCACGGGTGGCAGTTGGAGGGTCAAAATAAAACTCGGCAGCTGAGCAAAATGACTTTATTATCAAGAAAGCAAAATTTAACTAATCAAAAAACGGCAGAAGGCCACAATATTAATAGGCACTTAAATCAAGAATAATAAACCCTAAAATTAACAAGATAATACACAAAAGCTACAAAACAACAAACTCAACAAATACCAAAATTACCAATTAACAACTACATGGTGTATGGCCTATCTGCAGCCTAGCCGGAGACACCCAAAACGCAAGAAATTAAAGACCCAAATAAAAGTGGAAAATTTAGAAAACTTCTGGCGAACAACAATTAAACCGGCAATTTAGCCCACATCCCATAATTCCACCGGGCCAGGGAGTAAGCCGGAATCCCTGGGCAGCTCCGAATTAGAAGTTAAGCAAAAGCACAATAATCCCCTTTTGGTGAGTTTAAAAATTAAACAATTTAAAAAAATATATAACACGGTTCCGTTCGAGTAAAAATTCACTTCCAAACACCCCTAATACACTTAACAAAAAATAAATAACAATAACTAGGCCTAAACATATAAATAAATAATAACATGATTTAACAATGGGGACCTAACAAATATAAAAATCTAAACAAAGGTAACAAGAAAATAAACTAATTAAACTAAATAACTACAAATATTAACAGTAAAAGTTCTTGGTATGTTTTAACAGTGTTACTCCTTTAATAAAAAAAATATATAAGTCCCCAATGGCTGTGTTGCATAAAATCACTTTGTCCATTCAGTATTAGGCCTAGGCCACATAAATATATCCACAAACATTTTTTTTCTTTTCTTTTCTTATTATCAACCCCCAGCTCAGCCGCCGGGAAAAACAACATGGAAAGCACTGACCTGAGGACAGAAGACTCCTACCCAAAGATGTAGGTGGGGCAGCAGGGTCGCCAATGGCCTCTATACATGGTCCTCAGGCCAGGCTGGCAGTGTGGATGGTCGAACTTTCCCCGGACAACAGGCTGAGGGAAAATGTCCCACTCGAGGACCCTGGACTGGAAGGCCAAACACAGCAATTAAAAATAGTCCAGCCACAACAACAAAAATACTACACATAACACCTAATACACGAAATGGCAACAAAACAGGAACAGACAAAATTGTACGTGATTAAAGCACACTAGAAAATGTAAGATTAACTTTAGGCTATGAATAATTATGTTGGCAAACTCAGATTTAAAACCAATTACAAGTTAACAAATTACCAAAGAATAAATTACGTATATGAACCAAAAATGACAAACTGAAAACTAGGCTATGTATACAGGAGCAATAGGTTATAACATGAAAATCAAACTAAAGATAGGCTAGGTTATTGTCCAAGAACAAAACTACGGTAAATTGGTACCTCCAACAAAAAAAAAGGTTCAACAAAACATTATACAGAACTACTATTGATAATAAAGGCAGATATAAAAGCAATTAACGGTAAAAAAGTAACATGGAGCACATGGCTCAAACCTAGGTTAACAAAACTAGACAAAGAAAATACAAATTTAACAAAACCCTGAAAACACAAGCAAGAACGATTAATATTATTGAAACAAAATATTCTCACCAAAAGGGTGATTAGATATTAAAACTTACAAAATGAACACTTACGTTTTAGTGTGTCTAGCCGATCATAACGAAATTCTGCAGGCAGCACAAGACAACTGAACAGACAGGCCAACCTGACCGAAGCTGGACCCAGGAACGAACGAAACCGGGCCAACGGCCACCAAAGTACGCGAAACGCAGGGCATGAGCGATCTCAGGCAGCCCGGCAGCCAACGACGAAAAAAAACGAAATTTACCGGTCAAAAGACCCGGTACACATTAAAAACAATCTCAAATTAGTTCATTGAACACAGTCATTTAAATTTAAACAGATCCTAATGAGCTCGTTGTTGTTGTTTGTCCTTGACCAAATTTTCTATATTTGGGTCGATTGAACTCAACTTGATTCTTAAGTCCTCTTCAACACTAATGTGGTTTCTGTATTTATTTTTTATGTACAGCAGTTCTGAAAAGCCCGATTCACATAAGTACAAGGTTACAAATGGAAGTAAAAAGATTATTGCTTGCTTGAACACTGATGGGTATTCAGTTTTTGTTCCCATCCAAAAGTATATTAAAGATTTTTCTTTAAACGAATCTTTCATTGAGCTGTCACTTGTAAGGTCGATGAAACACTCTTTTGAGTGACTAGGAAATTCCCCTGAAAATGGATTTCTAATCCACTCATATTTAGAAAAATCTTGATTAAAATATTTATCAAAACTCGTTTGAAGGGCTTCCATATGACTAGTGATATCATCAGTCACTTCTGGCTTCAGAGAAATATCATTTTCTTCCAAAAAGGCAGCAAGAGTAGGGAATGCAGAGAAATCCTTGTCTTGTGCTTGAGAGCGAAACAGAACCAACTTTTTCTTGAAGGATGATATTTTATCGTTGGTAGTGAACGCTGTTGTACTCGGCCCTTGAAGCCGAGCCTATCAAAAATATCAGCCAAATACGCCAATCTTGATAGCCATTCATCATCATTGAACAAGTGTTTCATGTCATGATTTTGTTCACTTAAAAACCTAAAGACTTCTGACCTCAGTTCAAATAGACGAGTTAGGATCTTGCCTCGTGACAACCATCTAACCTCGTTATGTAGGAGGAGAGTTTGATATTTTGCACCCATATCTTCACACATCAAAGAGAAAAGCCGTGAATTAAGAGCCCTGGCCTTAATAAAATTAATGACCTTCACGCTATCCGTTAAAACAGACTTAAGGTTGGCAGCCATAACCTTGGAAGCCAAAGCTTCTCGGTGAATAACACAGTGAGTACTTTGGCATTCTGGAGCAACTTTTTTTATTCTTGCTCCTAATCCACTGAAATGACCCGACATAGCTTTTGCTCCGTCCGTGCACAAACCAACACATTTAGACCATGATATTCCCGCTTTCATAATGTACTCATTTATGACATTAAATATTTCCTCAGCTTTAGTGTTTGATTCAAGAGGTTTGCAAAGTAAAAATTCTTCCGTTACTTCACTTTGATAATCAAAACGTATGAATACGAGAAGCTGCGCCATATTTGCTATGTCTGTGCTTTCGTCTACTTGCAGTGCAAAATAATTACATTCACGCAGTTGAAGTAAAAGCTGTTCTTCAATACTCGAAGACATCTCAACAATTCGCCTCTTTACTGTGTCATTGGACAACGGAATTTTCTCGATTTCCTTTGCTGCCTTTTCGCCTAATACTGCCTCGACCATATCCTTAGCGACCGGAAGTAAAAGTGTTTCGCCAATTGTATGAGGCTTCCCTTCTTTAGCTATTCTATAACTGGCAAGGTACGATGCTTTGACCAGTTTTTTGTCTATATTTACAAATTTTGCCATGCAGTGATTTTCTCTCTTACACAATTCAGATTTTCTTTGAAAAAATTCAATAGGTTTGTCAACCAAATCGGGATGCTTAGTAGTCTGGTGCCGCTTTAGTAAGGAAGGCTTCATGCTCTGATTTGAAAGAGTTTCTGAACATACAACACATTGTGGAATAGGATTATCGTTATTTTCTGTGCCAGGTTTTACTATAAATCCTAACTGTAAATACGCTGCATCGTACTTACGATTTGGCTGAGGTTTAATCTTCTTTTGACTATCCTTAGAGGTGGAGGGGTTAGTCAAATATCGCTTCATTATGTCCACTAAAAACTATGCTGAATTACTACTAAAAACTAAAACTAAACTTCACTTCATGGAACACAATCGAAAAACTGCTAACATTGG
The DNA here is from genome assembly GCA_035578905.1 of Stictocephala bisonia. Taxonomy (NCBI): domain Eukaryota; kingdom Metazoa; phylum Arthropoda; class Insecta; order Hemiptera; family Membracidae; genus Stictocephala; species Stictocephala bisonia. Next base: position 31,611 of record JAQJVL010005380.1, on the reverse strand, counting down.
CATCAGAATGAAACTACTGGGTGAGAAAGTAACAGAAGAACGTGACACCAGCTCATGCCACTGTCAAAACAAAACTGACGGGGTGGGATGGTCGTGATCGTGATGAGTGGCGGGGGGTGAGGAGTGGGCGAAGGAATTGAGTCACTCGGGTTGTTTGTGTAGCGGCAAGGTCAGCGTCAAACTGCCACTATTCTATGTAAAACACAGATGGAGGAATTGTATTCTTAACGCGGAAATGTTGTATCGTAACAGTTTTTATTGTTATTACTTATATATGACTGTGTACCACCTGAAATGTCCCCGCGTACCACCGGTGGTACGCGTACCACCGGTTGAGAACTACTGAGAGCATCAAATCGATAATTTTTTTCAAAATTGTTTATCAATAAAGTGTTGTATAATGTAGAACTGTCTTATTTATTTAAGTACTTTTCAAGCAATCATGAAAGATTAAGTTAGTTATAATGTTTTGGGGAGCCTGTTTATATCTCTGAAGGCTTTAAATCTTTATGTATTTGAATATAAATAATGTTTATTATACCAAGTATATTAGTTGCTATATCTAACCGGGGTCTACATAAACTATTGGGCCTGCATGCTATTGGCGTGACGTCACAGAGAGAGGCGGTCAGCAGTCGATGTGCTCCATTAGTAGCTTCCACAGCGTTTCCTATTAAATTTTAATGTTTACTTATAGGCATAAGAACGATAAACTGAAACGTACGTACTGACTCAGGATTTATTATTAATTTTAATTCTGATTTGTATTTATTATGAGTTTACATTCATATGAGTTTGAGGAAATAAACAAACATCTTTGTAATTGGACGCTATCTTGAAAGTTTTCACTGTTTGAGCGACTTTAGGGTCAGATTGTACGTAGACTTCACCAAATAAAATATTTACAAACAGTTCACTGTTTCCTAATAGAGCTGTCTTTGTCTTGAGGTAAGCACATTGTTGTTTGCTTATTCCTGATGTTCCAGTGCTTAATTTTACTTTGAAACTATCTAAATATCTGTGGTGAGGCAGAGTTAGTATTTGACTGTTGCGTAAAGCTATGTAACCTGCAGGGCAAGTAAAACAAAATGTACATGCCCTTATTAACAACTTTGTTGAATATCGGGGTGATTATGCTACAATGAGCAAGCTGTTCAACTTGAACTCGAGTTTTAATTTTTTTTGTTAATATTTTCCAAAAATTGACATTTATTTAATATTTCTTGGGACAGCTTTATAAGAGATGAAAAATGTATTCTTCATTTTGTTGCTCTTGAGAGAACAATTTATTTAACGCATCCAGAATTTAATATTAACTTGGACTACAAGTTACAAGTTAAGTCATTAGTTGAGCCTACCATTCTAAAAACATGTTCACTTATATCTACATTCTTATAGTACACTTTAGTTTTCATCAGATTATTTACACATACAGCAATTAAAACTGTGGGCGACCCTCCCTCAGGAATGTTAACTTTATAAAATGTTGCTTTATTTTCGTTACTTAATTTCAAATATCCTAATTTATTCTGATAGTGTTTCATAACATTCAATATAAGTTCAGCAATGTTTAGGATATTATTTTTCCTAGCATTTTCTAAATCTTTCTGTTTTTATACTATCAATTTCATGTTGTCTCTCTTTGCGTGTCTTTCTTTTTTTCAGCAAGGTTTTAGCTAAGTAAAAGGTTGACCTTTAAAAATGGTGGGATATGCACCATTTTTAAATGTATGTTAAGTTAAAATTGATCTGTTGATCTTCACATATGACAGAATATGTTGAGGGGTTCAACTTTTGGAAATTTAAATACCGATTTAATACTACTAGGTTCGTAGTAGATTTACATCCAGGAACAGACCATTTTAATGGCATTTTATATTCAAATGAATAATGTACAGTACTTACACAATTTTAAAACTCGTAGACTAGACAAAATAGTCTGCATTTTACTAATTTTAGCACACTCGTTTGCCAATCACTGTACAATTGTAGTAGTAATAGCCTTGATTATATAAAATCAATAGTAATGGTAACCCAGTTAAACTGTAGTACGTGAACTATCAATATAGTTGAACACATATTAATATGGCAGTAAATGAAGGAAGCTTGTCTTATGTTTGTGTGTGACAGACAGGGCGGCGCGGCAGTGCAGATCTGCTGTTCAGCCTGACGTCACACCAATGATGGGGGAACAACATGCAGGCCCAATAGTTTACATAGACCCTGATCTAATACTATATAAACATATTACTGTCAGCTCAGAAATTATGTGTACCTGAGTCTAAAGTTTGTTTACTAAGAAACCTATGAAACATCCAGTCACACTAATGTTTTCTCGTTGAGACCCATCCCCCACCAAAATGATAGCAGAGTGTGGTTGCCTTATAAAAAAAAACTTTGAAAGTTTTTACTCATTGTTTTTGGCTGGTGTCTCTTGCTAGATGGTAGATCAATGTTGGCCATCTTACTAATTTGAGTTTTCGGTGAAACGTTTGTTGTTGTTAAAAAAAAATAATAGTAAAGAAAAAGCTTAGAAACTTATAAAAAACTTAAGTTTAAAAAAAATGAAGGCAGTCTGCTTTGGTGTTTGGTTGGTAGGGTTCATGGGCGGATCAGAGTGGTTTGCAGTGGCTCGGTAGGCTGAGGGTTTTGTTCATCGAGGACCCTGAAGTTGTTGTTTTTTTCATAGTGCTTGGAGAATTTTCTTGTCTTAATAGCTTATCTGCAGAATGTCGCGCTCCAGGGGGTATATTGTGAATCTCTGGAGGTTGTTGCAAGAGCAGTTGTCTGCGGGTATGGTAGTGGAGTGGTCTGATCTACTGGAGGTAGAGGATGAATTGCTTGTGTGTAAGCATAGAGTGGAAAATTGAGAAGGGGTTTTTGAAGACCTTGCACGTCTTGGGCATCAGCTTGTCCGTTTGCGGATGATCAACCAGGCTCCAAGGTTGGAACCGTCGGATATGGCGTGGATTCTAGAGAGTGTTTCAACGCTTGAGCAAATTTTTCAGGCACTCTGATTCCATGACCTCTACTTTTTTGGGTCAGCGGCCTTCTTTCTTGTCGTCGCCTAATTTGTAGAGGCCGGAGGCTGAGACAACGGCGCTAGTAGTGCCTGAGGCTCCTTCTGAGCCTGCAGGTGTTTCTTTTCAGGTTGCTTGTGCTGCAGTGCCTTCTGCTTCGGCTCCTGCCTTTTCTTCTCCGCTCCTACAGCTGAGCTTCACACGATGCCTAAACCGTTACCTCCCATGATCCAGAGTCTACCTGTGATCGGTGGGATGGACCCTGAGGAACTTTTGAAGTTTCTAGATGTCTTTCTAAGACTTAGTGAGATGCCCAGCATGCAGGCTGGAGATTTGCTTCGTCTTGTAGAGGCCCCGTTGGGGATTTGCTGGGTTCTGTCATGGCCAGTGATGTCTCGGTGGACTCGTTTCATCGAGAGATTCTTTCAGCTTTCCTATCCATTCGACTCAGGGAGAGGCTGGTCATGAACAAGTTTTATCATTCGCAGCGTAGGGGCGAGTCTTTGGCAGCCTACGTGTCATCAATCAAGGAAGCTCATTGAGCGTTGAGCCTCACAATTTCTGAAACTGAAACCATTAGTATCATCTTGGATAGCATCTCTCCTGAAGAAGAGTGTAGATGAGTTTTTGCTGGTGTTCCTTCTTCTTTTCAGGAGCTGCACCAGCTGTGCATTATTTCACACAGTGTGCAGTTCTCTGACCAACAAGGGAGGGATTGTGAGGGTCATCGTGCTCTCCCCACCCATTGACCGGCTATGTCCGTAGGTGAGCATATCTGCATGTGGAGGGTTGTAGTTCTCAGTCTCCTGTTATCTGCTTTGCCTCTGACCAAACTGTTCACATTCGCTGTGATTGCCCACGTGCTCGAGGTTGTGGTATGGGAAATACTCAGCACGGGGGTTGCCTCAACAGTAGCTCCCCGCGTTGTTGCGAGTAACTGTAGGCCTTTGTCTATAACACATGTCAATAACAGGAGTGCCGGGTATTTTTCGGGCCTTGCTGGTATGGCTTCCCTTGGTGCGCTCATCTCGGTGTGTCCTGGCGTTTTAATTTCTTTTGGTGGCACGGTGTGTCGAGCTCTTCTTGATTTCGACATGCAGTATCATCTTCTTTTCTCTTTTTGAGTCTCTTGACTTGACAGCATTTCTGCATCCCTTCTCAAGAGTAACATTGCCTTCTTAATTACCCCATTACTGCATATTATTAATCAGAGCTTTAGTTTAGGTGTTTTTCCAGATTTATTTAAAACGGCAAAAGTGATACCACTATATAAAGGAAATGGTGTTACATGCAAAAAAAACTTCCTACCAATCTCGTTATTAAGCGTGTTTTCAAAAGTTATGGAGAAATTAGTCAAACTGCAGTTCGTTTACTATTTAACAAAAAATAATATCCTGTCTGACCGGCAATTTGGTTTCATAAATGACAAAAATATTTCTGATGCTCATTATCAACTTACACGAGATATTAATTACTCAATTTGTAACAACAAACGTTCCATTGTGGTTTATTTAGATCTAGCTAAGGCCTTTGATTCGGTGGATCGGTCCAAACTTTTAGTTAAATTAAATTTAGTTGGCTGTCATGGAAAGTGTTTTACATGGTTTGAGAGTTATCTAACGGCCCGCAGGCAAATTGTTTCAATTAATGGAATATCAAGTGATGCTAAACCTGTTGATTATGGAGTAATACAAGGTAGCACATTAGGGCCAATACTCTTTTTAATTTTTATAAATAACTTAGCAAAACTAAATTTAAATGGAAAGCTATATTTATTTGCTGATGATTCGGCTATTTTGTTTGAGGGAACAATTGGAACTTGGTTTGCAAAAACGCAGAAAACGATCTGAAATTAGTGAAAACGTGGTTTGATCAAAATTTGTTAACACTTAATATTATGGCGATATCTCTAAGACCCATTACAGACCTAGGTAGGAAAACTTTAAAATTGCACAATACCAATTGTTCCATTGGGGATTCTTGTACCTGTGCGGAATTCGTCCAGGTTGATTCATATAAGTATTTAGGAGTGATTTACGATAAAAGAATGAGATGGTGTGATCATATTGATTTTGTAAAAAAAAGGCTCATAAACTATTATTTGTTTTCAGACAGTTACGAGAAATCCTCGAGCTGCCAGATATAAAATTGTCATACTATGCACATTGCCAATCTCTGTTTTTGTGCGGGAATATAGCTTGGGGTGGTCCTTTCAAATCAATACGTGAACCATTAAACGTCATACAACGTTTAGTAATAAAAATCGCACTGGGTAAAAATAGAAGATACCCAACAGACATTTTATTTGAAGAATTCAAGGTACTAACTGTTAGACAGCTATATATTAATCACTATTTTTATACTTTTATAATAACTTTAATAGTATTTACATTCAACCCGACCACAATTATTTTACCCGATATTCTCAAAACACTAACATACAAACAGAAAGACTTAAGAAAGTGTACTCATTATCCACCTCCATTTCATAATGCAATACCTTTTTAGAAATATCCCAAATGAACTCAAAGAATTCCAGCAACTTAAGCTAGTAACGTACAAAAGGAAAGTTACAGAATGGTTGTTGACCTCGGGAGGGGGTGCATCGGAGTTGCTTATCGCATCCAGTTATAGATAGCTAACATCCTGGTCTATACCATTTATATCCACCACTCAACCACGACATAACCAAATTAGGTATTTGTTCTGATAAAAAAAATCTGTTGTGGTGTTTTATTTATTATTATTTTATTTATTTTTTTCTTTCTAATTCTCTGACCTTAATTTCTTGTTATGACTCTTTCCTATCTTCTTTATCTTCAATCAGATTCTTATTATTCACTTCAACAAATTCACAATTATGAAATATGTATGGGTAGATCCAACAATTAATTAAATTGCAACATATCCTTGCTTATGTATATTGATAATTTTACAAATTCCAATTAATCTCACTTAAAAAAAAAATATTATTATTATTTTTATTTTTTTTTTTTCAAAAAGAATAACCTTTGTAAATGATGACTCAAGCCCATGCACAGATGTTTATCTATGTGGGCATTATTTTGTTCTCCATTGTTAAGTATATTTGTTAATTTTAGAAATTATTGTTTGTAAATAGAAGCGCACTGTAAATTATTAGTTTTTTTTATGTAAATTGGAGTAATAAACTTATTTTGATTTGATTTGACATCTTAGGACTTATCAGGCACACCAAGCCTTCTTCTGTTATTTACTGGACGGCATCCCAATATCTGTTACCCATTCTTCTAAATGCGTTAATACATTTCAAGATTGAAAGATTTTCCTGGATGTGGGCTTTTCTTGTTGCCAAGGATCTGGCGGTTTCTTGCATCTTAGGGGCAGACTTAATTTCAAAAAATGTTATGGTGCTTGCTCCAGAAGCACCAGATATTTTTCAAGTTCAATCGGTGAGTCTTGGTGTCTCTAGTAGGTGATTCTGACTGCCCTTCTGCAGTCAGAGGCGGGTTTTGAGCCCAAACAACTCAAGGTGGATCCGGTTTGTCATCTCCCCACTGAGCAAGCGGAGGCCATTAGGAGGCTGTGTTTGCAGTTTCCTGATGTGCTCATGCCTAAGCTTGGGGTCACTTCTCTTCTGGAGTATGAGATCCACCTCACCGATTCTCAGCCAGTTAGAAGTCATCCGTACAAACTTGCTCCCCCAAAGATGGAGGTTATGAGGGCTATGATTGAAGATCTTCTGAGCAAGGGTGTGATTGAACCGTCTCGTTCTGCTTATGCCAGTCCAGCTTTTCTTGTGCCCAAGCCTAATGGTAAGTCTAGGCTTGTGATGGATTATCGGAGGCTCAACGCTAAGGTCGCTATTGACTCGGTACCTCTGCCTGATTTGCATTCTGCATTCGATTGGTTCGGTAAGGCTAAGTTTTTCAGTGTTTTTGATTTAAACCAGGCCTACCATCAGATTCCATTGAAGAAGGAATCATGGCCTATGACTAGCTTCTGTGTTCCCTGGAATCTATCAGTTCACTAAGGTTACTATGGGTCTTGCTGTGGGTGCCCAGACTCCCACTCATCTGCTTGATTCCATCTTGCACGATGTGAAATTCAAGTTTATTTTCAATTATCTTGACGACCCTCTGGTCTACAGTGAGACTTTTGGGAAACACATGCAACATCTGCAGGAAGTTCTTAATCGTCTTAAATCAGCTGGTCTTACCATCAATCCATAGAAAGTCACTTTTGCTCGTCCTGAGATTTCTTTTCTGGGTCATCTTATTTCTACTCGAGGCGTCTGCATGGATCCTGTGAGGACCCAGGGCATTCGGAATTTTCCTCCTCCCAAAGATGCCAAGGGGATTACCCATTTTGTGGGGATGGTGAATTTTTACCGTCGGTTCATCCCTAACATAGCCGAGCTTGCTGCCCCGTTGAATGAGTTGCGTAAGAAAGGTGTCCCTTTTGTGTGGGGCAAAGCTCAGCAGACTGCCTTTGATGCTCTCAAGGAGGCTATCATGCAACCTCCTGTCCTGCGAATGCCTGACTTTACTAGAGAATTTGTACTTCAGACTGATGCCTCCTCCTCCACCATTGCTGCTGTTCTTCTCAGGAGTTTGATGGGGTTAGGCAGCCCATCGCTTTTGCTTCAAGGATGTTGTCTCACCATGAAAAGGTAGCTTCTTCCATCTATGAATTAGAGCGTCTGGCTGTTGTCTTTGGTACTGACAAGTTCCGGCGTTTCTTGGAACGCTGAGTTCTGGCTGGAGACTGACAATCAGGCACTATCTTGGCTTCTTGCCCATTCCAGACAGCCTGGGAAAATTGGTCGCTGGGTGGTCAACATTTCTGCTTTTAAGTTCCGAGTCAAACATCTTAGGGGTACCCAGAATATCATCGGGGATGCTGTTTTCCGCATGTATCATGAGCCCAGTAATCCACCTACTGAGGCTGTCACTCAGTATGGTGCTATTCTTCTGGATTTTCCTCTGGCTTTTGACGACCTACTGTCCCATCAGCAAAAAGATCCTGAGCTGACAGTATTCTTAGGTGAGCTTCTAGAGGGAGGTGCCCACCCTCCTTATTTTCTGTCCAAAGGGGTACTCTGTTGCTGTCCTCGACAGAGGGGTGAACCCCGTGTAGTGCTGCCTAGTCATCTAGTACCGATGGTCTTTCAATTTTATCACTCTTCTCTTGAGGGCTGTCATCTTGGTATTCATAAGACCATCGCTAAGATTCGTAGGTATTTCATCTGGAAGGACATGGACCGGGACGTTGCTGGCAGAGTACGGGCTTGCCACCTGTGCTGTGATTTGAGTAGGCTCAGCAAGCCTAGTCAAAATGCTAAGTTAGGTTTGTTACCTTCTGAGGTGGCCGAGCGTCCTTTTGAGAATGTGTTCATAGACTAAGTGATCCCTTTTCCCCGTAGCAAATCAGATTACTCCTACCTACTTGTTTGTGTGGATGCTTTCTCGAAGTTTGTTTGGTTTTTCCCACTTCGGTGTGCTGCGGCTAAGCTCACCATCCGTGCTCTACACGGACTACCTCTCCTTATTACCCACAGCCTTCTCATGCAGAGCAGTTCAACCGCAATCTTCGGTCTGCTCTTATGACTTTCCATGCTGAGAAGCAGAACACCTTGGATGAGAATCTTTCTTGGCTCCAGCTTGCTTTCAATTCTTCCAAGCATGAGAGTCACAATGCCACTCCCTTTGAAATTCTACATGGCTACCTTCCTAACAACCCTTTGTCCAACTTGTGGAGGCTAGAGGATCTTCTTCCTACGCCAGGTGCCACTGACGTAGTTTCCACGTGGTGGGCTGCTCAGCGCAACCTGCTATGTGCTATGTGCTATGTGCTATCTGCTAGAGAGAGAGTAAGGAGGAAACATTAAAGGTCGTACTCCTAACCCTTTCCAGGTTGGAGATCTGGTTTTTTGTCAGGCTCACCTGATCAGTTCGGGAGCGGAACGAAGAGCTGCAAAGTTGTATTATCGGTGGTCTGGTCCCCACTGTATCGAAAGGTTTTTGTCACCGGTGACTGCTCTGTTGGTTGATCCCCAGTCAAGCAGGGTTCAGGAAAGCCCATCTGTCCTAACTTAAGGCTTTCCGGGGAACGATTGATCCAGGAGTTGGTGTTCCTGAGGGTTTCTTGGGGCAAAGAGATTGATCACCTCTGTGCTCCAGGTTTCTGTTCTGAGAGAGACTCCTTCTCTCTTTTCTTGCCGGGCCCGACAGTCAGGGTAGTTTGCTCCCTGTTCGAGGGATTTCCCCTCTTGGATTCTCTTTGGCGTCCTTGGAGCACCACTCTTTTGAGGTTTCTTTTTCTTCTTCTGGATGGTTCCCTGACGTACCGAGTTTTCTCCCTTGCCTGGTTTTGCAGAGGGAGGTTGTACCGGGTCTTTTGACCGGTGCATTTTTTGTTACTTTTCGTTGTGATTTGCCAGGCTGCCTGAGATAGCTCTTGCGCTGTCAATTAGTTTACTTTCGTGGCCGTTGGCTCGGACTCTGGCCGTTCCGTGATTCCAGCTCTCGGTCTGTCAGGTTGTCCTGTCTGTTTGACTTTTTTCCTTCAGCCACCTGTACCTTCAGCCATAACTGGCTAAATAGCACTTAACTCCTGGGTCCTTGAGTCATTTAGCCCTCAGCCTGCCGTCCGGCCGATTTTCTACCATCTATTCTGCTGGCCTGGCCTGGAGACCATGTGACAAAGCCAAGTTTCACAACCCCCCCCCACTACATCTTTGAGTGAGGTTCTTCGGTCCTCAGGTCAGTGCGTTCCTTTTTATTCCCGGCGACTGAGCTGGGGGCGGTAAATTGAAGAAAAAGAAGTTGTGCGGAAAAATTTAATAATTGGGCTGAGCCTAGGAACTGCCTATGAACTAACTATTGAACACAGCCGGATAATTTAATAGGGCCATTTTTTTTTACCTTAAGATGTTTTACAATATATGTATATAATTTTGTTTAGAAATTTGTTATTACAGTTATTGTTAATCTTTAATTAGTTTATTTTATTGTTAGTTTTTTAAAAATTTTATTCTACTGTTTAAATTATGGAATTATTTATTTTTATGTTTAGGCCTAGTTATTAAGTTTGTTTGTGTTATTTGTTTCGTTAATTGTATTAATGAAGTGAATTTTAATAGAACGGTACCATGGTATAATTTCTTTTTAATTGCTTTTTTTAATATTCACCAAAAGTGGACTATTTATTAACGTTTTTACTTTTCTTTAATTCAGAGCTGTCCAGGGATTCCGGCTGACTCCCTGGCCTCGGTGGAATCATAGGATCAGGGCTAAATCTCTGAATAATGTGTTTCTAGTAATTCTGCAGATAGGCACGTCTGTTTTGTCATTTTTGGGTATTTGTAGCTTTTGTTAATTTTGTGTATAATTTGTAATTCTTGTTTATTTTGGTGTTTCTTGTTGATTTTTTAGTGTTCTTGATATTGTGGCCTTCTATCCAATATATATACCGGTATATAAATTTATTTCTTTTGTAATAAGTAGTTTTTGCTCAGCTGCCGAGTTGTAATTTAACCCTCTGACTGCCCCCGTGATCCTATCACCTATCTGGTTTTGAGCCATCCCCCAGTACGTTACGACTTCCAGTTTTGGTGGGGGATGGGTCTCAACAATATGCAGATTTAGGCAGCAGAGGCAGTCATTCCAATATTTAAATTCCAGTTACTCTCCAAATAAATCTTCTAACATGGGATTTCCTAATCAAGAATCTCAATGTACGTTTTGCAAAAGGGTTGGTCATTTAGTGTCTGAATGACAAAAGAATTAGAGTCTGAACTAAACAAAGAAGTTACAGTGCTCATACTTTAACAATAATATACAACGTCAACTTTGTTTATGTGAGGGTCACTCAGCTCAAGCCTGTCGGATGTCTAATGTAAGTAAACAAACATCGCATGTTGAGGAGCGTAAGTTAAACCCGACAAATAACTGGATAAGGTCAACAAACTTCAGGGAAGGTTTCAAGCCTGCCATTGGAATCTCCATTCAAAAACCCCCTCAGAACTAAAAGAAACATTAAAAACCAATGAGGCAGATATAACCAACAGACCAATTAAATGATCTAAAATAACCCAAGACCTCTTTTTTCAATTGAAGGTAAAATAGGGGTCATTAAAGGACTTTAATTTTTGATTTAGGTGCTCAAATATCATTAGTCGATAAAAATGTTATCTAACTAAAATTGAAGAAACCGAACTTGGAATCCAAGGAGTTACTGGTACTCAGTTACAGGTATATGGTAAAACCACTGAAACTGTTACTTTAAATCCTAGTATATATTTTAACTGTAATTTTATTGTAACAGATTTGCCAGAAGGATATATCGGTATATTGGGGCTTAATGAAATGGAAAAAGAGAAAATTGATCTTATTAGGGGGACATGAAATATTTACAAGTAAGGAAACAAGCGAATGTAGTAAACAAGTTATCCACTGCCATTCATTGAATCATCTGACTGACTGTGAAGGTCAGGGCCATTCAATGGAAGACAACATTAAACTGCTTGACATAGACGCACACTGTTTCCACACACTGTTCAAGGGAGTCCCTTGACAAGTTAGGAGGAAGTAAATATTTTATCTCGCTAGACATGAATCAAGGATTTTATCAAATAAAAATGGACCCTTCTAGTGCCGAGAAAACAGCTTTTAGTGTGCCGGATGGAGATTACGTTGGCACTTAAGAGTATGACCGGATGCCACTAGGATTGAGAAACGCACCATCGATGTTTCAAAGATTTATGGATACCTTACTTGTTGGTCTACGAGGCAAATCATGTTTTATTTACGTAGACGACTGTTTAATCTATGGAGCAAGTATTGATGAACATGTCAGTGACTTAAGGGATGTTTTGCAAAGGTTTAAGGATGCAAATATTAGTGTAAAATTGCAAAAATGCAACTTTCCGATGGAAGTTAGAGTATTTAGGCCATCACGTAAGTTCCGAAGGAGTTAGACCACTATAGAAAAAGGTTGAAGCAATAGAAAAATATCCGCGACTATCTAATATTCAGGATCTTAGGGGCTACTTAGGTCTATCAGGATATTACCGTAGACATATATAAGGTTATGCTGAGATTGCAAAACCCTTAACTATGCTTATGAAGAAAAATATTAAGTTCAAATGGACCAATGCCTGTGAAGAAGCTTTTAAAACACTAAAACAAGCCTTAATGTCTAAACCACTGTTTATCCTAATTTCTCTAAGCCGTCTGTTTTGATTATAGATGCCAGTGCAATCAGCATTGGAGCAATTTTAGCTAATGTTATTGATGGACGAGAACACCCAATTTGTTACGCTTCTAGGCAACTTTCTAAGAGTGAAAGATGACATAACAAGTTATGTGAGGAGATGTCATTCATACAGCCAGCGATGAGACTACAGTAAAACTATTGCTCCACTAGGAAAGTTTGAAGTACCTAATGATGTATTCCAGAGAATAAGTTGTGACATTCTCGGACCTCTTCCAAATCAAATCAAAATTTCTTTATTTTCACATTCATCAAGAAGGAAATGGTGTCAAGACATAGTCTAATCAATACATGTAAATTATAAAAGTTTTTGACTAAGTTCGTCGACAGACAGCTACCCCAGTAGTCACATTCTCTGCGATTCGACTCTCCAATTCAGGAATTCTTTAACAGAGTAGAACGGTCTTTCCTGGAACCAGATGTGCAGATGTTTCTTCAACTTCTCTACTTCCACTCTCTTCAGCTCGCCAGGGAGATTATTGAAGAATTTCGTTCCAGCATATGTAGGTTTTTTTTCAGAAAGTGTTAACTTGTGGATTGGCAATGTGAAGTTTTTGGCATGCCTAGTATTGTGGGAGTGAATATCTTGGTGCTGTTGAACATTATGGGATTTAGCTATCATGATACACTCCACAATATAAAGGCCTAGAGCCTTTTTTTGTAGAATGAGAATCCGCTGGAGGTTTCTTTCAGTTGAACCGCCCCAAACTGTTATGCCGTATCTCATATGGCTCTCAAACAGAGCGTGGTAGGCTGTTATTGTGGCTTTAGTTGTACTTATAGCTTTAGTCCTTTTGATGGCATAAAGCGCTGAGCTAAGCTTGAGGCACAGGTTATCAATATGATTTAGCCAAGAGAGTTTGTCATCAACAATGATTCCTAGATAATTGGTTGAGCTAACAGACTGGAGATTTGGTAGATCTGAAATGTCATCTTTCTTGTTCCCAAAAGAAATTTGCTTCGTCTTCGATTCGTTAAAAACTAGGTCATTGTTTCTGCAGTAGTCCATAGCAACGTTAACAGCAATGTATGAATCTATTTCTAGATTTTCCACGGAGTTATTGGCTGTTAATAGCATAGAGTCGTCAGCATACATCACTAAATTACTGTATGAATGTAAAACCTTTGGGAGATCATTAGTAAATAAAATGAAAAGTACAGGACCCAACACAGATCCTTGTGGTACGCCACGGTTCATTGACAGGACCTGAGATCTTGAAGTTTTAGTAACTCTTTTCGAGGTCTGAGTTACTTCCACAACCTGGTGTTCAAGGTATGCCAAAACCTGGTGTTCACCACCCTTCAAGGTATGCTGAAAACCATGACAGTGCTGTTCCTTGGATTCCTAGATGAAAGAGTTTTTCAATGATCAAGTCATGGCTTAGACAATCGAATGCTTTACTTAGGTCTAGTTGTATTCCCACTACACTGTTTCCGGCCTCGATGTTGTCAACAATGTGCTCAAATAGATCAACTATTGCTGTTTGAGTGGATCGTCCCTTGATGAAACCATGCTGTTTCTCTGATAAGAGGTTGTTTAATTGCAGATGCCTGAAAAGTCTAGAGAGCACAATTTTCTCAATGATTTTGGATTCAGTTGGAATCAAAGATATTGGCCTAAAATTTTCTGCGTGGTGTTTGCTGGATTTTTTATGAAGAGGAATAACTTTGGAAATTTTCATGCTTGATGGGAAGGTACCATGCAGTAGAGAAAGTTGTGTGATATGCAGAAGAGGTATGGCTACTTCGTCTTTACAAAATTTCAGGATTTTTGAAGATATTTCATTTAAGCCAGAAGAGGATTTTGTTTTCAGTGAGTCTATTACTTTAAATATTTCTTCAATTGACGTAGGTTCTATATAAGTCAGTGGGACTTCAACAGGTAGGTTGTGGATAAATTGCATTGTAGGATTGATGAACTGGTTCTGTTTGAGGGTTTCATCAGCAATAGTTGAGAAATAGTTGTTAAAATGGTTGGCTATATCCATGGGATTGTCAATTTTATTTCCGTTCTTCATTATGAAATCAAAGTTGGAAACTGAATCCTTGTGCTGTTTTCTCTCGCTGTTTATGATGTCCCAAACAGCCCTATTTTTGTTAGCAGCATTGTCAATATGAGCAGCACTAGCCTCTTGTCTCTTCCTATAACAGAATCAGGGAATAAGTACGTACTGAGTGTCGTAGATCACTTTATAGATACACAGAGTTCATTGCAATACCAGACCAAAGTAGCAAAATTATAGCTTATGCACTTGTACACATGTAACGACATAACTAAATGCCAGAAGAACTGTTAAGGGATCAAGGTGGGAATTTTACCTCTAAACTAATGCGGAAAATGTATACACTCTTAAAAATTAAGAAACTACAGACTACAGCTTACCACCCTATGTCGAATGGAAGAACTGAAATTACTCATAAACACTAAGTAAGATGTAAATAAAAATCAGAATGATTGGAATAAACATATATGTCTTGTATGTATGGCATATAATTCCCAATATTACGAGTCAATCGGCTACCCTCCTTATGAAATAGTGTCCGGGCGGTGAATAGAAACTCCGTTAGAAGGTAATTTACAGCTAACTGACAGTACAGAGAGATACGATGACCATGTAGAAACCCTGAGAAGTAACCTTATAGAGATTAAAAATTTAACCTCGCAATTTCAAAAGAAAAGTCGTAAGAAATATAAAATGGATTATGATAAGAAAACAAAACCTACAACATATCAAGTAGGACAGCGAGTGTACCTTTATGTATCTCAAATATACCGACACAGAGTCAAAAAAATTATCTAAACTTTGGAAAGGACTCTATACAATCACTAAAGTTATTTCTGAACTAAATGTTGTTTTAAGAATAAGGAAAAGAAATGTTGTTGTTCATGTGAACCGAATCAAACCGATTATAGACAAACACATATGAGGTCAACCTACTAGTAATGACTGAGTGACAACAGAAGAACCAGCAGAGCATGCTGACGAAGGTGTTGCTTCTACTAAAGACAATGCCATTGAACATCACTTAGAGCAGTGGTTCTCAACCTGGGGGGTGCGCCCCCCTGGGGGGGGGGCGTGAGAGAATTTCAGAGGAGGCGTGAGGGTACAATGAAAAAGAAAATTTAAAAATATATATTTTGTTAAAAAACAAAATATTTTGTATTCAAATTTTTTTGTTTAGAAATATTTCTTTATTTAAAACGTGATTAAAATCGTTTTACTCAAATACACAACCTGAGTTAAACACAACAGTCTTGTGTATGGCAACATCGTAGGGGCGCAAAGTATATTTAGTAACACTGTATTGCAAGCAGCTTTGTGTCAGTTTGCCATCCCCACTCCTGGTTCCAGTTCAGTGTCTCCGTCTCATGCGTCGCCGCGTCAGTCTCAGTCGACAGCGTCTGTGTGCTGTTTGTAGCAATCAGTGTAATCGTTATTTAATAACAGAGTGATTGTTTGTGAATTATTTAATAGTGTTGTGTAACAGCTTTGAAAATGGCTAAGTCACTTTCAAAGAAAAGATTGTATTCAGACGATTATATCAAGTATGGTTTTACCTTTATTGAGAAAAACGGTAGTCATTTACCTCAGTGTGTCAACTACCATGCTGTTCTTAGTAATGATGCAATGCGCCCCGGACGTTTGGAACGGCATCTAATTACAAACCATTCTTCTTTGAAAGATAAAGGCCCAGAATTTTTTATTGCAAAAAAAAGCAGCCTAAAACGTATGAAACTTGACTCTACTGCAAATTTTCGTGTTGAAAATGGGAAAGCTGTGGAAGCATCATACAAAATAGCACTTTTGATAGTTAAAGACAAGAAACCACATACTATTGGTGAGTCACTAATTAAATCTTGTTTACTTACTGATTGTAGTACCGTACTTAGTGAAGACAGTTGTAAGAAAGTAGAAAAAATTTCTCTCTCAAACGACACAGTAAAACTTAGAATTGATGACATGGCTCTGGATTTGAAAAATCAACTATTGCAAAAATTAAAAGTTTCAGCGTTTTTTCTTTGCAGTGTGACGAAACAACTGATATTTCAAAGCATGCACAGTTATTGTTTTACTGTCGATTTATTGATGGAAAACGGTACCTGGAGGAAATATTGTTTTCAACATCTCTTGAAGCAACAACTAAAGCTATTGACATATATTCTGCTCTTGAAGATTTTTTAGTAATCAATGAACTTCCATGGGAGGAAGTAATTGGAATATGTACTGATGGGGCTCAAGCCATGACAGGATGTCGATCTGGATTTATGGAATTGGCAAAAAATAAGAACCCTAAGATAACTGGTTCTCACTCCATAATTCACAGACAAGCTTTAGCTAGTCAGACTTTACCTGAACCTCTCAACGTCACATTAAACTTAGCAATTAAAATAGTTAACTCCAGTCAAATCCAGTGCATTAAACACTAGGCTCTTTCAGGCACTATGTCAAGAACTGAATAGTGGTCAGGAAACCCTCCTGTTTCACACATAAGTCCGGTGGTTATCCAAAGGAAATATGCTTGCAAGATTATTCAATTTAAAGTCAGAAGTTGAAATTTTTTTAATGACTTCAAAACAAGAAGATCTTCACAGAAGATAAAAATATCTTTTACTTGGCTTATTTGTCTGACTCTTTTGAGGCACTTAATGTCCTGAATCTGAAGCTTCAGGGCCATAAAAACCTCTTAAACACTTATGATGCAATTAAGGGGTTTATAGAAAAAATATCGCGTTGGCAACGCCGCCTTCAAAGTTCCAAGCCAAACTTTTCCTCTTTTCCTAAACTGAACGACCTCCTCGATGATATTCAAACCCTTCCACTACATTTGTTTCGGATTTGAAAGACGTCATATCACGGCATTTGGAAGAACTGAAAAATGAAATTTGAAACTACTTTCCAGATGTTAGCTCGGAAAACTGGGAATTTAAGTTGACGAGATTCTTTTCATATCGAATTTGACATTCTTCCAGATAACCTTCAAGAGCAGGCAATTGACCTAAAATGTGATTCACAAGCAAAAGCAGATTTTGCAAACATGAACTTGGAAGAATTTTGGTTAACCTACTTTCCTGTTTACCCAGAAGTGGCTTTAGTATCTGCGAAGTTATTAGTCCAGTTTTCATCCACATATCTTTGCGAATCTGGTTTTTCTGCATTGGCGTATATAAAATCAAAATACCGTTCAAGGCTGGACGTTGAAAGTGACTTGTGGTGTGCTCTGACACAGTTTCAACCGAATATCGAAAAACTTGTCAAGATCAGACAATGCCAACTCTCTTATTGAAAGTGCAAAAACACTCATATAAGACTTTCAACTTTATATGCGTATTTGATTTTTTTATTATTCTTTTTCTCAAATAAATAAAGAATGTTAAGTTTAATGAGACATCAAATAAACTTTTGTATTTAAATATATCTGGATTTTTATTTTGCATCCCAGCTTTTGCTGACGTAGAGTTAGCATCGTCAGTTTCATAATTTCACTGTTCTAACTTGAATCAACCAACTATTGACTGGAGGGGAGGCGTGAGCTATCTTCAGTATTCAAAGGGTTGAGAACCGCTGACTTAGAGGATGACAACCCGATGCGCAACTCACAGTCAAAGACGCCTTTACTGGACCAACCGGAGTAAATCAACCTGATGTATATTACTGTAATGGAGTAAATAAAATAATGGCTAGAAGATCTCTTTGAGTTGTACTCCTTACTTGGATCGAGAAGCCTTTCAAATCAAATCAAATCAAATCTCTTTATTGTCAATAACATTTGTACAATGTATAACAATAGTCATATTTTCTTATATAATCAGTTACAATAAGTCACAAAAATTAAAATCTATAAAGTCATTGATATTATAAAAACAGTGCTGTGTTAACAGACGTTTAACTTCTCTTTTAAAGTGGTCAAAATTTAACTCTTTATAGGCTATTCAATTCAATTCAATTCAAAATATTCTTTATTCGTCAAATATACAATTGTATACATGAATGGTGTCAATTTTACTTAAAACTAAAATATTACTAAAGTACAAAGTTATGAGTTTGTCTTTGACCAGTATTCATTAAAATTGTATAAGGCTGCTTCAATAAAAAAAATTTTTAACAATTTTTTGAACTTTTTCATATTTATTTCATTTTTTATAGATATTGGGAGGTGGTTAAAAAACTGTATTCCAATATAAGTTGGCTTCTTTTTAAATATTTCTTTATTATGTTTAATTATTTGTAAATTGTTTTTATTTCTTGTATTATAGCTATGTTTTTCATAATTTTTAGGTAATGTGCCAATAATATTTTTCACATGCAAAACGGTTTTATATATATAGAGACTGTAAACTGTCATTATTCCCATTTCCGTGAAGTAATTTTTACAATGTGCATCATAATCAAGATTTAACATAATTCTTATGGCTTTTTTTTGGAGGGATAGGATTCTATTCATATTGCATAAAGATGTTGACCCATACACTTCCACACCATATGAGATGTGTGAGTGGATCAATGCAAAATAAATGGATTTAAGTGTTATTAAGTTACAAGCTGGAGATAATCTTTTAATAGCAAAAATACCAGAACTTAATTTAGAACATAGTTTATCAATGTGAACAGACCAATTGAGTTTGTTATCTACTACTAATCCTAAAAATGTTGTATCATCATGAAATGTAATAGGAATTTGCTGATTTATATTCATGTTTTTGGAATTCTTACAAGAAAATTTGACAAAAGTGGTTTTATTTTCATTAAGTAATAGGTTTAATGTGTTTAGTTCATTTTTTACAATGTTTATTGCTGATTCTACTCCAGGAAAAATGTTGTCAATATTATTGTCAGCGACTGTTAGACTTATGTCATCAGCAAATAGCCGGAATTCTTTACTAATTTTCAGTTCTTCAAGGCATTGTGGTAATTTACCTATATAACAGAGGAATAAAAATGGCCCAAGTACAGATCCTTGTGGCACTGAATATTTAATTAGTCTAGTTTTAGATTTTATTTTTATGACTCTATTTTTAATTATTTGTGTGGTTTCAACATATTGCTGTCTGTCTGATAAGTAAGATTTCATTAAAGCCAAATCCTTACCAGTGATTCCGTAGGAACTTAATTTTTCATACAAAATAGAGTGTGTCACACTTTCAAAAGCTTTGGTTAAGTCGAGAAATGCAGTTATTACTTGTTCATCATTATCTATATTATTAATTATATATTCAACAAAGGATATTATAGCAGTAGTTGTAGATCTGTTCTGTCTAAAACCGTGCTGTTGATTATCTAATAAGTTATTATTTTCAAAGTAATCAGCCAATTGTATTAGCATGCACTTTTCAAAAATTTTTGACAATGAGGGCAATATTGAGAGTGGTCTGTAATTTGATATATAGGTAACATATTGTATAACAGTATCGACATATAATTTAGATTTTTTTGAGACTTTGAGTATTTACAAACTGAATTTCTTAACTGAAATCTACTTCTAGTTTGGTGGCTATGGACACTATAATTGTTCTGAAACAACCCAATATTCTTATGCGTGAATAACAGCACCTGATATATATAAATAGATGGTAATGTCATAACACCTAATTGCTTAAAAAGTGGTTTACAAGATGTCCTGTCATCCACTCCACAAATTAACCTTATAGCCTTTTTTTGCAATTTAAACAATTTTGATGACTGGCCTTGCTGTCCCCATATTAATGTACAGTAACTGAGATGGCTATGAATCAATGAGTAGTAAGTGGTCAACAAAACATCAGTTGTTACGTTGCCTTTAATTCTTCTGATATAATATAATCCTCTACCTAATCTTGTAGCGACATGATTCGTGTGATACTGCCAATTAAACGATCTATCCAAAATATACACCTAAAAATTTTAAATTTGCCGTTCCTAATCCTAAAAGAAATTTGTTTGAGAAAGTTATTTCCAAATCTTTGACTTTTTTTAGATTTAAGTTTAATTTGTTGACCATGCACCACTCCTCAACCCTTTTAGTTACAAAATCAATTTTTCCTATCAAGATGGACTGAGAGTTACAATTTATATTTATACCCAGGCCATCTGCAAACAGATAATGCTGAATTTCATCAGGTTAACATGTG
The DNA here is from genome assembly GCA_035578905.1 of Stictocephala bisonia. Lineage (NCBI taxonomy): Eukaryota > Metazoa > Arthropoda > Insecta > Hemiptera > Membracidae > Stictocephala > Stictocephala bisonia. The sequence continues at coordinate 11,229 of JAQJVL010005380.1, read as the reverse complement.
GGAAGGTCATTTATAAAGATATTAAACAGCAATGGGCCAAGAGAGGATTCCTGAGGGACACCTATTTCAACTAATTTTCCCACAGAATTAAAACTGTTGAGCTGAACATATTGAGTTCTATTGCTTAAAAACGATTTTAAAAGATTCACTGCTTTTCTGTCAAAACCATAGAATAGCAGCTTTTTGCATAGAATATTGTGAGATACCGTATCAAAAGCCTTTGAGATGTCAAATGACCGAAAGCATACCAATCTACCTTTTTCAATATTATGTACTGTGTTTCTTACCATAGAAGCAATTGCATAATGGGTGCTTCGATTCTTCCTAAAACCAAATTGCCTATCTGAAAATAAATTATTTACTTCAAAATATTCTATTACTTGTTTAAATATTACTGCTTCGAAGACTTTTGCAATTACAGGTACAATTGATATAGGACGGAAGTTTTCAAGTATTTTTTTTCCTCCTTTATGAATAGGAACAACTTTAATGCTTTTGAGAGGGTTTGGAAATAATCCCTCATCGATACATTCATTTATGAGACAAGTAAGTACCTCACATATGTCTGGTGAAGATAACTTAAAAATATGCACATTGACTCCATATACATCCAAACTCCTACTGTTTTTCAGACCATTTATAATCTCAAAGACTTCTTCAACCCTTACATGTTTGAACTTAAATGTACTTTTTATACAATCTAATTTCTTTAGGAAAAAATTAACATCAATATCACTTATTACAGGAATGTTCTTATAAACTCTTTCCACACTAGATACAAAAAAGTCATTAAAACTATCCAGTGACAAAGTCTGTGTCATCTCAACTAACCTACCGCAACAGGAACCAGACAATCTTTTAACTATGCCCCACATTTCTTTAATTTTATTGTTGCTGTTTATTATCTTACCACTATTATAATCTAATTTAGCCTGCTTAATTTGTCTTTTGTATTTCTGTGCCATTTTATTGTATTGCTGTTTTGCACTTATTGCTCCAGTAGTTTTAAACTTATAATAAAGGTTATCACACTTTTCTTTTAAATTTCTCAAATCCTGTGTGTACCATTTATTGTCCAACAACATTGGTTTTATCTTTGTTCTTTTAAGATCATAAGCATTATTGACTGCCCACATAAAAAGCTTATGAAAAACTTCAAATTTTACTTTTAAGTCTGAGATTGAATAAACTTCCAACCAATTTATAGAATTTAACAAATTTAACCGTTATTTCTACACTACTGAAAATGTATTGAATTTGTAACCTAGTTAGAGACCAAGGTTAGGGAATTATACAATTAGAGATACATCCAATGCAGATTAGAAATTTACATTAAAAAGCCACTCATGGGAAAAGCACCCACTGTGCAACTCAGGGAAACTTAAACACAAAGTGATTTGGTAGTCATGGTAACGACACGGGATGTTGCCTAGGAATAAAGGAAATTTTTACGTCTACAATTATATTATTTACAACTAATTGTTTTAATTGCGCAAAATTAATAAAATGCAAATCATTTTCTAGTTTTATTGATCTACATAACTTTAACGACAAATTATTCCTATTATTTTTCAATCTTTGTTCAATGGGCATATTCAATAGCAATGCATGATGGTCAGACACAATAGTATTTCTAACTGTAACTGTGAAAGTATTGGGCTTTATATTACTAAAAATGTTGTCAATACAGGAGCCTACATTGATTGATCCTGGCCTTGTTACATCATTCACTGTTGGTCTCAGACCATAACTACTAAACATATTACAAAGCATATTGTTTATATCACCATTCTGTAATAAATTTATATTAAAATCTCCTGAAATAAATATTTTATATCTTTTGTATTTAAACAGCAATTTTAAAGTTTTATTTAGTAAAAAGAAAAATTGTTTAAGTTTATCTGGCTCTCTTGAATAAGGTCTGTACAATGAAATAATAATTTCTTTATACTCCTCAACCATAATACCACAAATCTCATAAATCATTTCCTCAGAGAGTTCATTAATATTCTCCAATGAAATATAATTTAAATCTGACTTGACAAATATTACTGCTCCTCCTTTGGTTGTGCAGCTCGAGGGAATGGTCTCATTGCCAGGACTGTCCACATGATAGTCATTAGACAGAGCAAGGATCGCTCAAAAAAATCCATTACAACACTAAGGATTCCATCAAAACTATTAATACCCTATTATAATGAAATCAAAAATAATAATAATAATATTGATAATAATTTTGTAATAATAACACTTTTTAACCTTTCCCATTCATCCAAATGTGTCATAATAATAAACTATATATCAACCTAATTAATGTTATAAATAATCAGTATTTAACCTGTTAGGAAGTTAGTGGCTTGACCATTGAATGAATGTGTGTGTGAATGGATGACCAGCGAACGTTGAATGAATGTTAGAAAAGAATAGAAGGAGGAACAGAATTAAAATACTCTTTTTTATTATCTTTTATTTTTATATTTAAAGAGAAAAACATAAACTACCATGCAACGTCTGATTACTAATCTCAACCATTACATGATTTGTTAAAGCATTGTTATTGTTTTTAATGCCGATGTTAAGTTAGGTGTACTAATTTATTGACGAAGCAGTGATTATCTGATGTATATTACTGAGTGTGTTGGTCATAGAATCTAATCCAGTGTAAAACATAAATTAAATAAATAATACTTATATTTATACAGCAAAGGAACAAGAGAAGTGGCTGTGCAAGTGTGAACGAGTATGTAATCTTTTCATTTCCACACCCGCTAAATGTGAATGTGCAAGTACAATTTATGAGTCGAATATAAAAATGTTGCTGTTAATCTAAATACCCATGAGAAATATATTATGATTTTAGAGAATTATATAAATATATGTTAACTTCATAATTATTGTGTTGAAGTTATTTAACAAATATTAGTTCAAGCAGTTCTAGCCTTGGCAGACAACAGAGCTGAGAGCGGCGTATTACTTGATAACATGCATAGTGAGTGCCAGCTGTACCACCTCACCTTAGTTACTGATCATAGTCTAGACTACTTCAAACTGTGAATTACATTATGTTGCTTTAATATTCATAATGTGTGCCATTGATTTACAGGCATCTGCTGTAATGAACTATCTCAATGAATTGTATTTGAGAAACAACGGGATATAATACTGAACAAAAATGAATGGCGTTTAGTATTAGATTTTAATATTAAAGATTTAAGTAAGGAAATGTAACCATCGAATCATTGTATGAAATAGTCAAGGTGCAATTAACAAATCTTACAAAAGAGTAAGAAGCATGGTTTAGAGTTAAGTTTGAACTATATAAAGTTAAATCGTCGCTAGACTCTTACAAATCTGATTTAGAGGATTTACTAGAATGTTTTATCTAGTGAACGCTTTAAGATAGGATTAATTAATGTAGGAGGGTATGCCGTAAAGTATTTAACCACCACATATGACCTTGAAGAAACAAATGCCTTGCATGACATAGCTCAAGCAGTCGTCCATAGTCGACAAGATCAATTAACAGTGTTAAGAAATGTTAATTCTAAGATAGGACTTAATTCTAAGGCTATTGTAGATGTAATGGAAAGATTAAGTAATTTTTGTGAAAAGATTGAAACTGAATTAGCAGAAGTTGGCTCATGTGTTTTGACGATCTTTTAAAATATATTTATGTTTGTAATGAAGTAAGACATTTAGGTCAGGTAATGGATGAAGAAAAATTACGGATGGTAGAATTTAGACAAGCTCTAGAAGTGGTTAAAACTCTTAGAATAAGTAGTAAGTTACTACCACCAAGTGAATTTCTCCATGTTTTACTTGATATTGAAAGACTAATGCCCACCGATGTAAATTTAGCTGTTCCAATAGATGTAGAAGACATGTTTTTGTATTATGATATAAGTGAAATACAAGCTATTTCTACCAAAACTAGTATAAGACTCATTGTATCTATACCACTAACTTCATCAGCAAGTCAGTTTGAAACTTTAAGATCCATAATTTACCAGTTTTCCAAGAGCACTTAAACCACTGGTTGTCTTGGAAATTAGATTACAAATATTTGCCTTTTTCTCGTAATCTAATGCATTCATTGTCATTGTGCATGTATGGGTGGGCGGGCACTGCCATTATGTGTGTATGGGTGGGCACCACCATTGTACGTGTATGGGGTGGGTTGGTGGGTCATTTCCACTGTACATGTATGGGTAGGCACAGCCATTGTACGTGTATGGGTGGAAGGGTGGGTCAATGCCATTGTGCATGTATGGGTGGACACTGCCATTGTGCGTATATGGGTTGGCGGGTGGGTCATTCCTCCCGCCCTAAAGTACTGCCCAAGATTTGTATAAATGTAAGGAAAACATTTATTATTGGTCTTCAAATATTGGTAGATGTGGCGAGCGCCACCCGTGGTGAAAGAGGAAACTATCGCGTGCGCATGCGCGGCGATTTGGGAAGGGTGCCGCGTACGCAGTCGTCGCGGGAGTGGTTGCCGGAGAGTGTCGTCGCCAGGACCAGCGCCAGCAAGGCCGCTCACTCGTCAGCTAAGTGCCTAGTTTAAGAATATCTAAATTAGTTAGAATCTAATATGTGTCGGTTAGGCTAAATTAACCATTAAGGGGGGGGGAGTAGTTCTGCTGGGTAGGATTAAATCAGTCAGTTAATGTGGGGATAGGAAACTCTGGGGCACGAGGGGATCGCAGCTCACCAGTTATTTCACAATTCAATTTAATGTATCAATTATCCTGTAATTATATTACCCTTAAGGTAGATCACTCTTAGTGCTGATCAAAGCTGGTTGTGATTTGTTAGGGAGCGTCATTTAGCACTCACGCGGCCAACACTATTTTATCAGCCCACGCGTTTCCTAACGCGGCGGAAACGGCGAAGCTTATTATCCAGTGATATTCTCACACGGCCTCTGATACGTAGTCACTAGTTATTCAACTCACCCTTTTTTTAATTAACGCGCATTGAATCGTCTTTTAAGTGAATCAATCGGCTCCTCCAGCCGCAAATTAAATAGCTTCCCCTTTTCGCGTTTCGCCTTTCCCCGCAATTGGTAGCATAGCTCGACCGTCCCGCCGCAATTGGTAGCAGAGCGTTCGGAATTAAAATTAAATATTTTTTTTTAGTGAAATAGCAGGGCGATCAGTTTGGCAATATACATGTAGGGGTTTATTAGTAAAAAGCTCGGTTAGCTTGCACGAGTCGGACATGTCGGTCACGGCACGGGCATGTCACGAGCATGTCGTCACGAGCATGTCGGCCGACCGGCAAACATGACTTTCACTCTTGGCATTCAACCATGAAGCAACAAATTTGCGAATTACTCGAATGGAATTTAGTACAATATTATTTTTAAGAAGGTGATTTAAATTTTTTTTTTGTAAAAAATGCCGAGAATGATGACGGTGTGAACCGAGAGGTACGTGTCAGCGGTGTAGACGGGCTGGATCGTTCGTTTTTAAACCTGTCTATAGGCTGCGACGACGTGCATCCGGTGATTTCATCGTTGTCAATTTCCGTATATGTCCCTCTTTTTCAATTTATTTAAGAAAGATAAATAGTAAAAAAATGAAGGGAGAAGAAGTTACGAATCCAATTTTGTGTACATTTTCCGTTTATACGAACGCGTGAGTGCTTTTAAGAATATACCTTCGAACCTCGTGCCCACATTTGTTGAATTTAATTAAAGGGAAAATATTCAAATTTGTATAAATATCGTCAAAAATATTAACTATGAATCTTATAAAGCAACATCAAATATTTATCAAAGTTGTAGGGCATTCCACTCTAGCCATTAGGGCAAATACGAAAGCCAATAGTTTGGATGGGTTTTTTCATTCATTTATATTTAAGTAATTGTAATAGGGTAATTTCGTTTAAGATGTGCGATGCAATTTATTTTAAAGTACACCTTGTGATAAAGAATTTTGTGACAGATATTCTCAAAGCTTGGGTTACATCCAACTACCTAGGAGATTTCACGCTAATTATTTTCCAAGCGAAGTTAATAATAATGTAGTCCTCTTTTCCAAAATGAATAAGTGGAAATCTATTAAAAAGGAAAAAAACGTAAAAAAAAAATATAAAAAAATTAAGTTAAAAATGTAAAAAAAAAATATGTAAAATCAAATGTAAAATGTAAAAAAAAAAAAAAAAATAAATAAAGAGTAACTATGTGAGGATTTATTAAGACTGAAAATAAAGTTTCGCTTGGGAAATCTCGGAGTAACCTGAGTGGAGAGACAATTAACTATTGCTTAATGTTTCTATTATTTACAGTAAGTAATGTATTCTAGTGATTATGTACAGTTCATATTAAGTTAGGTTTAGCATATTTTCTTTTCAGCCAGTATTAAATGCACCCCAGCAAGCTATTACAGCAGGTCAACGGTATTCCAGTTATATTTCAGCATTATCGATCGGCACAGAAGAAACCGGTTTTATCTACAAGACACCCAGCCGTGTCTAACTGAACTTATAGATTGCACAAACACACTGACGATTATTACTGATTAAAAGTGGAACAATTCTTTTAAATAAATATCGCAATAAGGCATTTGTAAACAAGAAAATATAAATTGTATTTGTAATTTTATTAATTAATTAATTGGCGATTAAACACTGAATTTAATTTAATTAAGTAATGAACATTAAACAATAAATTTAATTTAATTAGTTAATTGAACAGTTAATTTTTTAATTGGAAAATTTTATTCCAATTAAAATGGCCTTCAATTCCGCCCAGCATGACAGCACAGGCGCCACGCCTGCTAGCTTGTTCCTGGGCAGGGAAATAAAACACCCGCTTCAATTAGCGTGGAGACTCGATGAGCTAGTCCCCGCGGCCCCGCAGATTCCAACGGAGCAGCGCTGGAGGCAAGCGTTAGACACTCTGCGTCGCGCGAGGCAAAAGCGCGAGGCGTATTACAACAGGGGTAAGAAGCCCCATAATTTCAAACCGGGTGATTGGGTTATGTATAGATTACATCCCCAGTCCAAAGCGGCCGATAGCGTGAATTACAAACTCATGCCACAATGGTCCAACCCGTGTGTTATAGCCCGATTCACCACACCGGTCACCGTTCAATTAGTGAAACCATCGACGGGGAGCTTTGTAACGTCAGCACACGTTTCTCAATTAAAACGTTTTTTTCAGCCCCAGTATTAAGATGGCCGGGTGAGTGCTATACGACGATCCCTAGCCTAGGTTAGTGTAGTTCTTAAGTTCTATCTTCCTTTCCTTTCCTTTTTCATTCTATCTACACGTCTTCCCGCGTTTAAATTTTCTTCCAAACGACACCTCTAGTTACCACGGGGTCGGGCGTTTGAGTCTAAGGGATTTCTTTACGAGGACTTCCCTACAAATTGCCCGACGTCCTGTTGACGTGAGGCGCCGAAAAGTTTTTACCGTTTTTTATATCGATTGTAGGGAACACGCTGCTAAGCCGCTGTGACCGTGGCAAGTTTTAATTTTTTTTATCAATTAGGTTAAAGAAATCATTTCATGAGTTCCTTAATTCCAGTATAAACAAAAGCTGTGAAATATTTTTGTGTTTTTTTTTTCGTAATTCACTTTTGTTTATGCTGCTTGCCCGGCACACAGCTGGCGGATAAGCCATCGTGAGGTGAGTCGACACGCCTCAGGATAGCCGCAGTGTCACACACACACACACACACACACACACACACACTCCCACACGCCCTCCCACACGTCACTCACACATAGTAGTACAACGTTCATCGTCACACTTACACATAACTATCTCTGTTCTGTCTATCACCTTTCTTTTCTATTTAGTACTTAAGGATGCCAACAATGAGCCAGGGATACGGGCAAATTAGATTAAGAATTGTAATAAAGTTAAGGATATGAAACAGGTTTATTTAGCGCAATGTATTAGGGACGATCCCTAGGAGCGAGACAGGCATGTCAGAATTGACAATGAGTCAATTAGTTATAAGAATAAAATTTCCTAGTATTAAATATTGTAATATAAATATATTTATTCGGGGTGTTGGCATATAATTTAATGTAGCTGTAAGATGGAAAACCTTATATTATTGGTGAGCGCGGTCAATATATGAATAGACTGCACCGAGCTCAAATAATTATTCTTGGAAGCGACAGAGCGGAAGTCGTCGACGAAGGGTCGCTCTTATCGCATTCCTTTGTTAAGTTGGGTCGGTTGCGATTCCGAGGACAATAGACAGACAGACGCTACAACAATATACCACAATGGGGAATTGGCCAAGCCACAATCTGTTAGGTCACTTTAATTTTGACACACACACATTGAAAAATTGATAATCACCCTTAGTAATTAATTTAATAATTAATATCCTACCTTCACCTCCACTTGTCTTTTAACAGCAAAAAAAGGGTCCATTACTAGGCACCTGAGATGTGTCTATACATTACCTCACATACAGACCGACTTAACGTTTACTTTTTCCCACCACCAGTTTTCCCATCGCGTTTACTAACGACCGACGTACGCACAGACTAGGCAGTGTTTCTCCAGCATTTATTTATTAACATATTTAATAAGCAAAGTTAGAAGGGAAGTGTAACGTGTGTCGAACAATAGAGCTAAGTTTACTAATTTCAATTATTGCATTTAATGTTAAGCTTCAGATTTAATTTTCCTTTTGTATTAATATTTTTTATTTCTTTCTAACCTTTATTATATTAGTATTTTTCTGTAATTCACGATTTTCTAGTCAACCATAACTAATTTAAATTGATTCAATTTCCTTGTTTCAAATTAGCAAATAAATAGATTTATCTTATCATTTAAGATAGTCGCGGGGGAGAATTGCGTCCGATAAGGGCATGTGTCAGCGAATTGCGACTTAAGAAACCAAGTGTGAGTCAACTGGTTCCACCTATTCAAGAAATGTCATTCCAGTCACGCCAGCTATGAACAGCGACCACCCGCCTTTCAGCTATCCTATCATCCATCGGCGGAGCCCTGGATTGAGGAGGGGCAGTAATTCAGCCATCCGACCACTATTGGTCTATTTATCAACTTTATAGTGTGAAGCACATTGTCATCTTGTTGCATTTCGGCATGGATTGCCATATCTGACCTCCAACTATGGCGGGTAGTGGCGCATTCAACTACCTTGAGGCATGGGTTGCCCCATCGGAAGATGCAGTATCCATTTTGAATCACTATCATGTGGTGCACACAGCCGCTGTTACGGCCAACTCAACATCATGGCTACCCAACATCATGGCTAACCATCATCGTGGCTACAGGGATCAGCTAACCAGAGTGGTGAATCCACACTGCGTGATAAGAACCGGTGGAAGGTGTGATAACAATCGGATCCGTCCTATTATACACACCATTTCGCTGACACACTCCCGCACCACTTCAGATTTAGTTTTAGTTCCAGCAAAATGGTTAGGGTTAGTTTTACTGTTAGGATCATAAGTAGTTACATAGTTATTTTGCCGCGCGAGCAGACACACCTTACCTTCTATTTGAAAAAGGAAAAAAAACAAAAACCAAAAACAAAGAAGGAAGAGAATTTCAGAGCACTGACCTCTGCTTCGACTAACCAACTGTGGACGACTTACAGCGTAATCACTTTCGAACGTAGGGCACCTCCCTGCTGGAGGAGGGGCGGACTCTTCTGACCCCCAGGATTTGAGCCAGACAAGCTGCGCCCCAAACCTTCCTTACCTCCCACCTAAAAAAAAAAAAAAAAAAAAAAAAAAAAAAAAAAAACAAACAAATAAAAAAAACCTTTTTAGGGGGGGGAGATTGTGGCGAGCGCCACCCGTGGTGAAAGAGGAAACTATCGCGTGCGCATGCGCGGCGATTTGGGAAGGGTGCCGCGTACGCAGTCGTCGCGGGAGTGGTTGCCGGAGAGTGTCGTCGCCAGGACCAGCGCCAGCAAGGCCGCTCACTCGTCAGCTAAGTGCCTAGTTTAAGAATATCTAAATTAGTTAAAATCTAATATGTGTCGGTTAGGCTAAATTAACCATTAAGGGGGGGGGGGGAGTAGTTCTGCTGGGTAGGATTAAATCAGTCAGTTAATGTGGGGATAGGAAACTCTGGGGCACGAGGGGATCGCAGCCCACCAGTTATTTCACAATTCAATTTAATGTATCAATTATCCTGTAATTATATTACCCTTAAGGTAGATCACTCTTAGTGCTGATCAAAGCTGGTTGTGATTTGTTAGGGAGCGTCATTTAGCACTCACGCGGCCAACACTATTTTATCAGCCCACGCGTTTCCTAACGCGGCGGAAACGGCGAAGCTTATTATCCAGTGATATTCTCACACGGCCTCTGATACGTAGTCACTAGTTATTCAACTCACCCTTTTTTTAATTAACGCGCATTGAATCGTCTTTTAAGTGAATCAATCGGCTCCTCCAGCCGCAAATTAAATAGCTTCCCCTTTTCGCGTTTCGCCTTTCCCCGCAATTGGTAGCATAGCTCACCGTCCCGCCGCATAGAGTCAAATGTAATGCAGTTATTGATTGTCATTATTTACTATTTATGGGTTATAATTCTTCAAAGTTGTGTCCAAAGGTTATAATAAAAACAGATATAACGTCTCCTTACTTGATAAGAAACAGTAATAACTGGATTTACATCACAGATAAGCCAGAATAAATCACATTAAAGTGTTGGAACAGAACAATAGGCTGGAATCAAATGTAATACAAGATTTAGAAATTAAGGATACAGGAATTCTAAGTAATGTTTCTGGGTGTTAGATATTTGGCTCATCATTTAGAATATTATCAGGACTGTACTGTATTTATATTTGTAGGCCGAGCTCGAGCGGTAGCTGCAACTATTGTCTCTGTTTGTTTTCCAATAGGTTTATTGCCCTTTCTATTAAAGCTATGGATAATCTCTTCAATAATACCTCTTCAATGACAGTTTTAGTTTATTCACGTCATGATTGTGTGTCTATTGAAGTCAAACTGAACAGTATGCACTATAGCTCATAGACTTCCTGGAAGATACCTGGTCTCTCAACAGTATTGCCAAACTGAACAAATATATAGAGCAAAATAAATGTTTGTAGGTTGTCAATGCGCACTTGCACATACACACACTTGAGGTTGAAAACAAATGAATTTATTTATTTTTAAACTTGCTAACTAACTGTTAAAATATATTGAACTTTGCTAATTTTTTAAAATTATATTATAATTTATTTTTAATTGTGTTTATGGATAAAGATT